>JAQQAC010020896.1:60874627-61003450 GCA_029783875.1 Phataginus tricuspis
TGACCCCTTTATCATTATGTAATGTCCGTCTTTATCTCTTGCTACTTTCTTCGTTTTGAAGTCTATTTTATCTGATACAAGTACTGCAACACCTGCTTTTTTCTCTTTGTTGTTTGCTTGAAATATTTTTTTCCATCCCTTCACTTTTAGTCTGTGTATATCTTTGGGTTTGAGGTGAGTCTCTTGTAAGCAGCATATAGATGGGTCTTGCTTTTTTATCCACTCTGTTACTCTGTGTCTTTTGATTGGTGCATTCATTCCATTTACATTTAGGGTGATTATTGATAGGTATGTATTTATTGCCATTGCAGGCTTTAGATTCGTGGTTACCAAAGGTTCAAGGGTTGCTTCTTTATTATCTGAGAATCTAACTTAACTTTCTTGTTAAGTTATTGTGAACGCTTTCTGATGTTTCTTTATCTCTCCCTTTCTACTCTTCCTCCTCCTCTCTTCTCTCTTTTCTTTTTTTTTAATAATTTATTTTATTTTAGTATCATTAACCTACAATTACATGGGCAATACCGTGATGATTGAACTCCCCCCATCACAAGGTCCCCCCCACCAACCCCACCACAGTCACTGTCCATCAGCGTAGTGAGATGAGAATCGCTACTTGTCTTCTCTGAGCTGTACAGTACCCCCCGTGCCCCCCCACCCTATGTCTGCCAATCGTAATGCCCCTTTTACCCTCTTATCCCTCCCTTCCCATCCATCTCCCCAGTCCCTTTCCCTTTGGTAACTATTAGTCCATTCGTGGGTTCTGTGAGTCTGCTGCTGTTTTGTTCCTTCATTTTTTTATTTTTATTTATTTATTTATTTATTTTTATTTTTTCTTTGTTCTTATACTCCACATATGAGTGAGATCATTTGGTACTTGTCTTTTTCGGCCTGGCTTATTTCACTGAGCATAATACCCTCTAGCTCCATCCATGTTATTGCAAATGGTCCTCCTCCTTTCTTTATATATTAGGTGTTTTATTCTTTGCCTTTAGTTGGTATTTGGATGGTCTGCTTTCTTTGCTATGCTTTTATTTTCTCTGGTGACATCTTTTTAGCCTTAGGGGTGTTTCCCTCTAGAGCAGTCCGTTTAAGATATCCTGTAGTGGTGGTTTATGGGAGGCAAACTCTCTCAACTTTCTTTTGTCTTGAAATTGTTTAATCCCTCCATCATATTTAAATGATAATCGTGCTGGATACAATATTCTTGGTTTGAGACCCATCTGTTTCATTACGTTAAATATATCATGCCATTCTCTTCTGGCCTGTAAGGTTTCTGTTGAGAAGTCTGATGACAGTCTGATGGGTTTTCATTTGTAGGTGATCTTTTTTCTCTCTCTAGCTGCCTTTAATACTCTGTCCTTGTCTTTGATCTTTGCCATCTTGATTATTATGTGTCTTGGTGTTGTCTTCTTTGGGTCCCTTGTGTTGGGAGATCTGTGGGCTTCCGTGGACTAAGAGACTATTTCCTTCCCCAGGTTGGGGAAGTTTTCAGCAATTATTTCTTCAAAGACACTTTCTATCCCTTTTTCTCTCTCTTCTTCCTCTGGTACTCCTAGAATGCGAATATTGCTCCGTTTTGATTGATCACACAGTTCTCTTAATATTCTTTCATTCTTAGAGATCCTTTTATCTCTCTCTGCCTCAGCTTCTTTGTATTCCTGGTCCCTGTCTTGCAATTCCTTAATCGTGTCTTGAACCTGATTCAATCTGCTGTTGAGCCCATCGATGGCTTGTCTCATTTCTGCGTTGTCTTTCCTCACTTCCCTCACTTCCTCCCTCAGCTCTTGCACATTTTTCTGTAGATCCGTCAGCATGGCTATGACTTTTATTCTGAATTCTTTTTCTGGAAGACTGTGGATGTCCATTCCTTCAGCTTCTTTCTCTGGGGTGGTGTTTGTCTGAAGCTTTGTCTGTATCATATTCTTCTGTCTTCTCATGACTATAGAATTGGTTATTGGTAGCAAGGAGAGATAAGAAAGGAGAGAAAAGAAAAAAGAAGAAATTTCTACTACTAATAAAAACGTAACAGGAGAGAGAGAAAGGAAAAGAAAAGAAAGAAAAAGAAAAAGCAGCAACACGTAAAAGAAAACAGCAACAACAACAGCAACAACAAAAAAACAACAACAACAACAAAAAAACACCAAAACACCCACCGGGGGTGGTTTCTGTGTGAATGCTGTAGGTGGCGCTATTGCTCCACTATTCCAGAGCCGTGGCCACGTTGCTCCACACGGCCCTATAAAGCTGTGGCGGGGGTGAGAATGAATGGGAGGCTGTTGACAGAGAGGGAAAGAAAAAAAGGAAAAGGAAGGGGAGAAAAAACAATAACAAAACAAAACAAAAAAAGCCACTGATAGTGGGTTCCGCGCGAGTGCTGTAGGTGGCGCTGTTGCTCCAGTATTCCAGCGCCACTCTATAGTTCTGGCTGGGTTGGGAACGAATGGTAAGCCGTTGATCTCCGTGGGGGTCTCAATGGCAGGCACCCTTTCCCAGTCGCCAGCCAAGGGGTCCAAAGCTCCCCAGGACTCCCAGCTTGCTCGGCTCAGTTTGCGGGGCTATCCGGCCCCTCTACTTAGCTCCTGTCTCTTTAAGATCGCTGAGGTAGAGCGCGCGCTTTTCTTCCCTTTTTTCTCCTTTTTTTTCCTTCCCGGAGCCTGCCGCAGGCAACTTGCACGTTCCGGGCTGGGACCCTGTGCCCTCTGTCTCTCCTATCTCCGCTACACCGCAGGCTGTGTGTCGGCGCTCCCGGCGCAGACTTCCACTCCCTCCCGGCTCTGAATCCTCTCCTCCTGCTAGAGCGCTGGGGGAGAGGAGCGCTCGGTCCGCTCGCAGCTCCGTACCTTACCCGCCTTGCCGGGAGTCCCGCCGGAGTGCTGGGGTGGAGAGGCGCTCTGGTCTCAGTGGATCGTGTTTCCGTCGTGCCTCACCGGGTGCCAAGTCCTCTGTCCGGAGTGTCTGGCCGCCGGAGCTCTGGGGGGGGGCAGCGCTCGGTCCCACCGGGTCACTGCTCTGTATCCCTTCCGCCTCACCGGCTGCCAAGTTCTCACAGGTGTAGCTGTACGCTGTGCACTTTCCTGTGTTTTCTGGTCTCTGTTTTAGGGATAGTTGTATTTGCTGTATTTTCGTGAATAAATATAATGTTGGGAGGAATTTTTCTGCTGGTCCGTTCACGTCGCCATATTCCCGGAAGTCCCTCTAGCTGCCTTTAATACTCTGTCTTTATCTTTGATCTTTGTCATTTTAATTATTATGTGTCTTGGTGTTGTCTTACTTGGATCCCTTGTGTTGGGAGATCTGTGGGCTTCTGTGGACAGCAAGACTATTTCCTTCCCCAACATGGGGAAGTTTTCAGCCATTATTTCTTCAAAGACACTTTCTATCCCTTTTTCTCTTGTTTCTTCCTCTGGTACTCCTATGATGCGAAAGTTCTTCCATTTGGATTGGTCATACAGTTCTCTTAATATTCTTTCATTCCTAGAGATCCTTTTATCTCTCTCTGCCTCAGCTTCTCTGTATTCCTGTTTTCTGATTTCTATTCCATTAACAGTCTCTTGCATCTCATCCAGTCTGCTGTTAAGCCCGTCGATCACTTGTCTGATTTCTGCATTGTCTTTCCTCACTTCCCTCACTTACTCCCTCAGCGCTTGTACATTTCTCTGTAGATCCGTCAGCATGGTTATGACTTTTATTCTAAATTCTTTTTCAGGAAGAGTGCATTTCCATCCCTTCAGGCTCCTGTCTGAGGTTGTCTGGTTGATCTTACTCTGGATCATATTCCTCTGTCTTTTCATGGCTATAGAAGTGGTCGCTGGTTGTTGCCACATATGTCAGCTCGTCTCTTTAAGACTTTAAAAAGAAAAGAAAAAAAGAAAAAGGGGGAAAAAGAAAGAAAAAAAAGAAAAAAGAAAAATAAGAAGAAAAAACAAAAAACGAAAAACAGGCAAACAAAAGAAAAACAGCCACTGGTAGTGCATTCTGTGTGGATGTTGTAGGTGGCGCTGTTGCTCCACTATTTTGCAGCCGTGTCCGCGCCGCTCCACAGGGCCCTTTATAGCTCTGGCCGGGGTGGGAATGAATGGGAGGCTGTTGATCTCTGTGGGAAGTCGAAGTGTGGCCACCCTTTCCCAGTCGCCAGCTAAGGTGTCTGAAACTCCCCAGGACTCCCAGCCTGCTGGGCTGAGTGTGCCCGGGCGATCCGGCCCCTCCGCTGGGCCCCTTTCTCTTTAAGACCGCTGAAAAAAGCCCGTGCTTTTCTTTCTTTTTTTTTTTTTTTCCCTTCCCTCGAGCCGGCTGCAAGCACCCTGGCACGTTCCTTGCTCAGATCCTGCAGCCTCTGTCTCTCCAATCTCCGCTACACTGCGCGATGTGTGTCAGTGCTCCCGTCGCAGATCACCGGGGCTGGTTATTTCGCGGGCCTGTACTTCCACTCCCTCCCGGCTCTGAATCCTCTCCCCCTGCTGGTGTGCTGAGGTGGGTGAGTGGTCGGGTCCCACCGGGTCGCGGCTCCGTATCTTACCCACCTTGTGGGGTGCCGAGTCCTCTCAGGTGTAGCTGCACGCTGTGCGCTTTCCTGTGTATTCTGGTCTCTCTTTTAGGAATAATTGTATTTGCTGTATTTTCATAGATCAATATAGTGTTGGGAGGAGATTTCTGCTGTCCTGCTTACGCCGCCACCTTCCCGGAAGTCCGTGCTTTGCGTTTTTAGTTGGTGTAGACAGATCTTCCCTCTGGCTGGCCTAACGCCAGCATAGGGTTTCCCAGTTTGCAAGCCCAGTGGGGTTGGCCAGGAGAAAGGCGCACTAGTCTGCCTGTCACAGAAGGGGTTCATGGAGCTGTGTAGGCATCCAGGGAGCTGGAGCACCTGAAGATTGTGAAAGCTCCCAATCTGCTGGGCAGAGTGCAGTTGCACAATTTTGTCTACCTGTCTTCTCTCCTAAGCAGTAAGCTCTGTGCAATCCTTGCCCCTTTAGCAGCCCTCTTGCTAAGGGCTTCTTTGTTAAGAAGTCTCTCAGACTGCCCGCCTTTCTTTTGTCCCAGAAAAACTGGATATCGATCCCTGCTTTCCACAAGTAGGTGGAATCTTAGTCTCTCCAGGAATTCTGCCTGTCTTAGCTTTCCAACCCCCTAATTACGAGAGTATCATGCAAGCACCATGAAGTGTAGGTTTGTGCTCCCAGAGTAGATCTCCAGAGTTAGGTATTCAGCAGTCCCAGATCTCCACTCCCTCCCTGCTCCGTTCCTCTTCCTCCTGGTGAGCTGGGGTGGGGGAAGGGCTTGGATCCCGCAGGACCACAGCTTTAGTATGTTATCCTTTTATGTGTGGGCTGCTCTTGTCTCCAGGTGTATGCAGTTTGTTGCAGTCCTCTTTCCTGTTGGTCTTTCAAGAGTAGTTGTATTAGTTATATTTTAATATTATATGACGTTTTAGGAGGAAGTCTCTGTCTCACCTGTCACGCCGCCATCTTTAATCCAAGAGCATGCAGATCTTATTTTGATAATTTAACATATGCTGTGAGATAGTTGGAGAGAAGGCTGGTATTGAGCCAGCATGTGCCAGTTAAAATCGTGAAATACTGCTGGACTGGTGAAATAGCTGCTGCTTTGCGTGGAATTCCCTTTCCCAGCATGGAGTCTCCACTCTGTTGCAGTGTTGTAGTCAGCCTACTTTCTCTTTAATGCTGTACCCAGTTGTTAAGTATTTGTAATATCACCCCGTGTTGGAGAGACTCTGGAATGTCACAAAAATCAGGATTGATTGGGAGCCACAGAGGTTGCCAAAGAGGAATCTGGAACAACAGATTCCCCTGCATTTCAGTAAAGCAGTAGTTCTCAACGTTGGCTGTGATTAGAATTACAAGGGGATCTTTCTAAAATAAGAATGTGCTCCATCCCTATGGAGTTTTGATTTCATTGTTCTGGAGTAGGGGCCTTATCATTGGTATTTTTAAAAGCACCTCAAGTGAATCTTATGTAGAGCCAGAAGAACTACTAGGTTAAAACGCACAGTTGAAGAGCATTCTGAAGCTTTTTCTTTGTTTGAACAGTATAGAAACCTAAAGTCCTGGCTCAAAATTTTTCTCCCTTTTTGGGATATGTATGACAGATCCGGTTAGGTCCTCAAAGTGGCTGATGTGGTCTTCTTCTTTTGTTTTTTATTTTAATTTTTTTGATTTTGGTATCATTAATATAAAATCACATGAGCAACATTGTGGTTACTAGATTCCCCCCATTATCAACTCCCCACCATATACCCCATTACAGTCAATGTCCATCATCATAGTAAGATGCTATAGAGTCACTACTTGTCTTGTCTGTGCTATACTGCCTTCCCCTATGCCCCCACGTACATTATGTGTGCTAATTCTAATGCCCCTTATTCCCCTTATCTCTCCCTTCCCACCCACCCTCCCCAATCCCTTTCCATTTGGTAACTGTTAATCCATTCTTGGGTTCTGTGAGTCCCCTGCTGTTTTGTTCCTTCAGTTTTTGCTTTGTTGTTATATTCCACAGATGAGTGAAATCATTTGGTACTTGTCTTTCTCTGCCTGGCTTATTCACTGAGCATAATACCCTCTAGCTGCATCCATGTTGTTGCAAATGGTAGGATTTGTTTTCTTCTTATGGCTGAATAATATTCCATTGTGTGTATGTACCACATCTTCTTTATCCATTCGTCTACTGATGGACACTTAGGTTGCTTCGATTTCTTGGCTATTGTAAATAGTGCTGCGATAAACATAGGGGTGCATATGTCTTTTTTTTTTTAGTGTGATTTTTATTTTATTAAGGTATTATTGACATACACTCTTATGAAGGTTTCACATGAAAAAACAATGTGGTTACTACATTTACCCATATTATCAAGTCCCCACCCATACCCCAATACAGTCACTGTTCTTGGGTATAGTAAGATGCCACAGATTCACTGTTTGCCTTCTCTCTGCTACACTGTTTTCCCCGTGACCCCCCACACCATGTGTACTAAACAAAATACTCCTCAATCCCCTTTTCCCAACCTCCCCACCCGCCCTCCCACACCCTTCCCCTTTGGTAACTACTAGTTCCTTCTTGGAGTCTCTGAGTCTGCTGCTATTTTGTTCCTTCAGTTTTGCTTCCTTATTATACTCCACAAATGAGGGAAATCATTTGGTACTTGTCTTTCCCGCCTGGCTTATTTCACTGAGCATAATATCCTAAAGCTCCATCCATGTTGTTGCAAATGGCAGGATTTTTTCTTTCTTACGGCTGAGTAGTATTCCATTGTGTATATGTACCACCTCTTCTTTATCCATTCATCTACTGATGGACACTTAGTTTGCGTCCATATCTTGGCTATTGTAAAAAGTGCTGCAGTAAACATAGGGGTGCATATGTCTTTTTGAATCTGAGAAGTTGTATTCTTTGGGTAAATTCCAAGGAGTGGGATTCCCGGGTCAAATGGTATTTCTATTTTTAGTCTTTTGAGGAACCTCCATATTGCTTTCCACAATGGCTGAACTAGCTTACATTCCCACCAGCAGTGTTGGAGGGTTCCCCTTTCTCAGCATCCTTGCCAGCATTTGTTGTTCTTAGTCTTTTGGATGGTGGCCATCCTCACTGGTATGAGGTGATATCACATTGAGGTTTTAATTTGCATTTCCCTGATGATTAGTGATGTGGAACATCTTTTCATGTGTCTGTTGGTCATCTGAATTTCTTCTTTGCCGAAGTATCTGTTCAGCTCCTCTGCCCATTTTTTAATAGGGTTATTTGCTTTTTGGGTGTTGAGGCATCTGAGTTCTTTATATATTTTGGATGTTAACCTCTTGTCGGATATGTCATTTACAAATATATTCATTCTCCCATACTGTAGGATACCTTTTTATTCTGTTGATGGTGTCCTTTGCCGTACAGAAACTTTTTAGTTTGATATAGTCCCATGAGTTCAGTTTTGCTTTTGTTTCCCTTGCTCAAGGAGATGCCTTCAGGGAGAAGTTGTTCATGCTTATATTCAGGAGATTTTTGCCTACGTTGTCTTTTAAGAGTTTTATGCTTTCATGACTTACATTCAGGTCCTCGATCCATTTCAAGTTTACTTTTGTGTATGGGGTTAAACAATAATCCACTTTCATTCTCTTGCATGTAGCTGTGCAGTTCTGCCAACACCAGCTGTCGAAGAGGCTGTCATTTCCCCATTGTATGTCCATGGCTCCTTTATCATATATTATTTGACCATATATGGTTGGGTTTATATCAGTGGTCTCTAGTCTGTTCTATTGGTGTATAGGTCTGTTCTTGTGCCAGTACCAAATTGTCTTGAGTACTGTGGCTTTGTAGTAGAGCTTGAAGTTGGGGAGCATAATCCCCTCAGCTTTATTCTTCCTTCTCAGGATTGCTTTGGCTATTCAGGTTCTTTTGTGGTTCCATATGAATTTTAGAACTATTCTCTCTAGTTCATTGAAGAATGCTGTTGGTGTTTTGATAGGAATTGCATTGAATCTGTAGATTGCCTTACGCAGGATGGCCATATTGACAATATTAATTCTTCCTATCCATGAGCATGGGATATGTTTCCATTTATTGGTATCTTCTTTAATTTCTCTCATGAGTGCCTTGTGGTTTTCAGAGTATAGGTCTTTCCTTCCTTGGTTAGTTTTATTCCTAGGTATTTTATTCTTTTTGATGCAACTGTGAATGGAATCCTTTTTCTGATTTCTCTCTCTGCTAGTTCATCATTAGTGTATAGGAATGCCACAGACTTCTGTGTATTAATTTTGTATCCCGCGACTTTGATGAATTCAGATATTAGATCTAGTAGTTTTGCAGTGGATTTTTTAGGATTTTTTATGTACTATATCATGTCATCTGCAAACAGGGACAGTTTAACTTCTTCCTTGCCTATCTAGATGCTTTTTATTTCTTTGTGTTGTCTGATTGCCATGGCTAGGACCTCCAGTACTATGTTGAATAGAAGTTGGGAGAGTGGGCATCTTTGTCTTGTTCCTGATCTTAAAGGAAAAGCTTTCAGCTTCTTGCTGTTAAGTATAATGTTGGCTGTGGGTTTGTCATAAATGGCCTTAATTGTGTTGAGGTACTTGCCCTCTATACCCATTTTGTTGAGAGTTTTTATCATGAATGGATGTTGAATTTTGTCAAATGCTTTTTCAGCATCTATGGAGATGATCATGTGGTTTTTGTCCTTTTTGTTGATGTGGTGGATGATGTTGATGGATTTTCGAATGTTGAACCATCCTTGCATTCCTGGAATAAATCCTATGTGATGATGGATGATCCTTTTGATGTATTTTGAATTCAGTTTGCTAATATTTTGGTGAGTATATTTGCATCTATGTTCATCAGGGATATTGGTCTGTAATTTTCTTTTTTTGTGGTGTCCTTACCTGGTTTTGGTATTAGAGTGATGCTGGCCTCATAGAATGAGTTTGGAAGTATTCCTTCTTCTTCTATTCTTTGGAAAACTTTATAGAGGGTGGGTATTAGATCTTCACTAAATGTTTGTTAAAATTGAGTGGTGAAGCCGTCTGGTCTAGGCGTTTTGTTCTTAGGTAGGTTTTTGATTACCAGTTCAATTTCGTTGCTGGTAATAGGTCTGATTAGATTTTCTGTTTCTTTCTGGGTCAGCCTTGGAAGGTTGTATTTTTCTAGAAAGCTGTCCATTTCTTCTAGGTTATCCAGTTTGTTGGCATATACTTTTTCATAATATTCTCTTATAATTCTTTGTTTTTCTGTGGTGTCCATAATGATTTTTCCTTTGTGATTAATGATTGTTTATGTGAGTAGACTCTCTTTTTTTGTTGATTAGTCTGGCTGGATGTTTATCTAATCTGTTTATTTTCTCGAAGAACCAGCTCCTGCTTTCATTGATTCTTTCGATTGTTTTATTCTTCTTGATTTTATTAATTTATGCTCTAATATTTATCATGTCCCTCCTCCTACTGACTGTGGGCCTCATTTGTTGTTTTTCTAGTTTCGTTAATTGTGAGTTTAGACTGCTCATATGGGATTGTTCTTCTTTCCTGAGGTAGGCCTGTACTGCAATATACTTTCCTATTAATATGGCCTTTGCTGCGTCCCAGAGATCTTGCAGTGTTGAATTATTGTTGTCATTTGTCTCCATATATTGCTTGATCTTTGTTTTTATTTGGTCATTGAGCCATTGGTTATTTAGGAGTATGTTGTGAAGCCTTCATGTGTTTGTGGGATTTTTCATTTTCTTTGCATAATTTATTTCTTGTTTCATACCTTTGTGGTTTGGGAAACCTGTTGGTACAATTTCAATGTTTTTTGAATTTACCGAGCCTCTTTTTGTGGCCTAGTATATGATCTATTCTTGAAAATGTTCCACGTGCACTTGAGAAGAATGTGTACTCTGCTGCTTTTGGGTGTAGAGTTCTGTAGATGTCCGTTAGGTTCATCTGTTGTATTGTGTTGTTCAGTGCCTCTGTCTCCTTACGTATTTTCTGTCTGGTTGATCTGTCCTTCAGAATCAGTGGAGTGTTGAAGTCTCCTAGAATGAATGCATTGCATTGTATTTCTCTTTGAATTCTGGTAGTATTTGTTTCTCATATGTAGTTGCTCCTGCGTTGGGCGCATAGATGTTTATAATGGTTATATTTTCTTGTTGGATTGACCCTTTTATCATTATGTAATGTCCTTCTTTGCCTCTCGTGACTTTCTTTGTTTTGAAGATATTTTGTCTGATATAAGTACTACAACTCCTGCTTTTTTCTCCCTATTAGTTGCATGAAATATCTTTTCCATCCCTTCACTTTTAGTCTGTGTATGTCTTTGGGTTTAAAGTGAGTCTCTTGTATGCAGCATATACATGGGTCTTGTTTTTTATCCATTCGGTGACTCTCTTGTCTTTCAATTGGTGCATCCAGTCCATTTACATTTAGGGTGATTATCAATAGGTATGTACTTTTTGCCATTGCAGGCTTTAGATTCGTGGTTACCAAAGGTTCAAGGGTAAGTTCCTTACTATCTAAGAGTCTAACTTAACTCACTTAATATTGCTAGTACAAACACAATCTAAAGGTTTTTCTTTTTTTTCTTCCTCCTTTTTCTTCCTTCTGAATTCTTTATATATTAGGTATCATATTCTGTACTCTTTGTCTATCCCTTGATTGAGTTTGGAGATAGTTATTTTAATTTTTTCATTTGCTTAGTACTTACATAGCTGTACTACTTTTTTTACTGTGGTTTTAATACCTCTGGTGACAGCTATTAAACCTTAGGAATACTTCCATCTATAGCAGTCCCTCCAAAATACACTGTAGAGATGGTTTGTGGGATGTAAATTCTCTCAACTTTTGCTTATCTGGGAATTGTTTAATTCCTTCTTCAAATTTAAATGATAATCTTGCCTGATAAAAGCATTCTTGGTTCGAGGCCCTTCTGCTTCATTGCATTAAATACATCATGCACTCCCTTCTGGCCTGTAAGGTTTCTGTTGAGAAGTCTGAAGATAGCTGATGGGTTTACCTTTGTATGTGATCTTCTTTCTCTTGCTGCTTTTAATAGTCTGTCTTTATCCTTGATCTGTGCCATTTTAATTACTGTACATGTTGGTGTTGTCTTCCTTGGGTCCCTTGTGGTGGGAGATCTGTGCATCTCGACAGCTTGAGAGACTGTCTCCTGTCCCAGATTGGCGAAGTTTTCAGCAATTACCTCCTCAAGGACACTTTCTATCCCTTTTTCTCTCTTCTTCTGGTACCCCTATAATGCCAATATTGTTCCGTTTGGATAGGTCACACAGTTCTCTCAATATTCTTTCATTCTTAGAGATCCTTTTTTCTCTCTGTTCCTCAGCTTCTTTATATTCCTGTTCTCTAGTTTCTATTTCATTTATCGTCTCCTCCACCGTATCCAATCTGCTTTTAATACTGTCCATTGTGCTCTTCAACGATTGGATCTCCTACCAGAATTCATTCCTGAGTTCTTGAATATCTTTCCGTACCTCCATGTGCATGTTAATGATTTTTATTTTGAACTCCCTTTCAGGAAGAGTCATGAGGTCGATGTCATTTACATCTTTCTGAGGAGTGGTATTATTAATTTTACTCTGAACCAGATTCCTTTGGTGTTTCATATTTGTATGTAGCGCCCTCTAGTGCCCATAATCTCTACTCCGTGGAGCTGCTCAGCCCCTGAAGCAATGTCAGGGGTCGCAGGGGAGTGGTATTGGTGCCTGGAGGGAGGAAAGAGCTGTTTCCTGCTACCCGGCTGTTATGCCTGTCTCCACTGCCTGAACCAGTGGGCTAAGCACACAGGTATAAGCCTCTGTGCTTTGCATTTGTAGTTTTTGTAGACAGATCTTCCCTCTGGCTGGCCTAATGCCAGGGTAGGGTTTGCTGGTTTGTGAGCCAGGTGTGGCTGGCCGGGAGAAAGGTGCAGTAGGCTGTGTGTCACGGAGGGTGTATAAGAATGCAACAGATTTCTGTGTATTAATTTTGTATCCTGCAACTTTGCTGAATTCACATATTAGATCTAGTAGTTTGGGAGTGGATTCTTCATGTAGTCTTCTCCAGAAACTTTTAGGGGTTTTGCTGACCAGCTTTGGTTAGGTGGAGGTACATTGTCATTTTTGTGCTTCCATTTCAGTTTGCCAAGTGCGAGCAAAGGTTCATGTGACAATAGTAAACCATGACACTTGAAAGAGGGTTCAAACTTGTGGTACCCCTGGGTGTATGCATTCCTTTTTCTCTGTTGTTGGAGGTACTTGGGGTGGAAATCCTGCAGGCCCTGGTATCCAGACTTGCCAGGTTGATATCCAAGTCTGAGCATTCTGATTGGATGCCACTGCTTACCTCAAAGCCCAATCTCTTACCTGACTCTTTTCAACAAGCCCTTCCCCTAATATTCTAGTCGCCATTCATTTCTCTCTTGACTATAATCACTATGCTGTGCATTAGATTTACAGAACTTACTTATCTTCTAGTTGCTGCCTTTGTTTTAGAGAGATATTTTCTAGTATACTATTTTAATTCTTTTGTTGTTTCTTTTAGTATATGTATTTTTTGTTATTAGTTTTAGTATTAATCTTACTATTAATTACTAGTTTTATTTACTGGGGATTACAATTAATCTTAAAATAATGTTAATTCATTAAAACAGTGTTGTTTTAATACCAACTTAGTTTCAATAGCATACAAAAACTTTGGTCCAATATAGTTTTGTTACCACACCATCTTTTATCATTACAAGTTATATCTCTACATTATAAGCTCCTTAGCTTTATAATTACTTTATGCAGTTGTTTTTTCAAGTCAGATAGGAGAAAAGTTACAAACATGTATACTTTTAAACTGTCTTATATTTATGTATGTAGTTACCTTTACCAGTGCTGTTTATTTCTTCATGTGGATTTGAGTTTGTCTAGTGTCATCTCAGCCTGAGGGACTCCCTTTAGTATTTCTTGGAGAGCTAGTATTGAATTAATCTGTTTTTGTTTACCTGGGATAATCTTAATTTCTGTTTATTTTTGAAAGAGAGTTTTGCTGGATATGGAACTTTTTGTTGATGGTGTTTTCTTTCAGCATTTTGAGTATCATCCCACTACTTTTTGGTCTTCTTTGTTTCCGATGAGAAGTCAGCTGTTACTCTCATTGAGTGTCCCTTTTGCTGGCTATGTCGCTTTTCTCTTGCTGCTTTCAGAATTCTTTTTTTTTGTCTTTCAACAGTTTGACTGTTAATGTGTTTAAGTGTGGATTCTGCTTGGATTTGTTGAGCTTCCTGGATGCGTGAATTAATGTTTTCCATCAAATTTGGGAAGTTTTGGCTGTTATTTCTTCAGTTTTTTTGTCCTTTTTCCTCCTCTCCTTCTAGGATTCCCATTATGGGTATGTTGATATGTTTTGTTGTCCAAAAGGTCTCTGAGGCTCTGCTCATTTCTTAACTTTTTTCTTTCTATACATTTCAGTTGGCCTTATCTTTGTGTTCACTGATTTGTCTGCTATTTGAAATCTGCTGTTGAGCCCCTCTAGGGAATTTTTTATTGCTATAAAGTCTGTATTGTACTTTTCAACTCCAAAATTAAAATTTTTTTGTCTCTTTACTGATAGTCTATATTTCATGAAACAGTCTCATACTTTAGTTCTTTAGACATGCTTCCTTTGTTTGAATATATTTATAATAGCTTATTTGCAGTCTTTGTCTAGCAAGTCCAATGTCTGGGTCCAGGGACAGTTTCTATTGACTCCCTTTCCTTACTTGTGTTTGGGCCACACTTTTTTGTTTCTCTATCTCATGATTTTTGTTGAAAACTCCAGTCAGATTTCCCCTCACCTCAGGATTAGTTGTTGCTGTTTGTTTAGTGACTTTCTGGGACTAAGTCTGGAAAGTCTGTATTCTTTGTCGTGTGTGCCAATGAAGTGTGTGTGTGTTGGATGTTTTTGCAGGCAGTTTATACCTCTACTTAGCCTTTATTTCCTGCTTGCTCAAAGCCTCAAGGTCAGCCAGAGTGACAGATTAGGACCTTCTCAGGTCTGCTGTGGGCATCTGGCAGCCTCATACATGGGCATGGCCTTCAAGGTCCCTAGGAATGTGTCATGTTTTCCATTCTCCAGTATTTCTTTTTAGTCTTTCAGTTTTCCTCCTGTTAGTCCTAGATGGTATCAAGCTTTTGGCAGATGTGATGTTAAATTGCCACTGATTCTTTTGACAAATGCCCTCAGCAGGAGATCAGTTATTCATTTTAGTAGTTTGAATATAAATCCTGACTTAGGTCAGAGAAATTAGAATGAAGTAACAAGAAGATATTAGATCGGTAAGATTTTCTTTTGGGTGGGAGAAGCAGAAAGAAGTGAAAATGTTTCAATTTGAAACCAAATGAACTGAATGAAACTAAATGCAGGATGTTAGAAGGGACTTGATAGTTTTGGCTGGGATGGCTGGGTGGGTGATGGATCAAGCCTGATGGAAAGATGCATGTCTAATTTTGGACATGTCTCAGTGCTGCTGAAGATAAGGTGAACAAGACATACCCACTTCTTTAAAGGTGCTCACAGTGACCATATTAATGCAGAAGAGCATATGCAAAGGACAGTGGCGTTCCAGAGGGAGAGGGAGGGCCAAGTGCTTCTGGGATATCTGGGGAAGATGGTGACTGAGGTGCATATCACATGATAGGTAGGTACCCCTCAAGGAAACATGAAAGTCAGTTTTGAGTCTTGCTATTTCTCTTATTTGTGTATCCTCTTTCCCCTATCTTAACAGCCATTTCTTTTCTTTTCAAAAGGATCTACCGCTACCAATCTCATGACTATGCCTTCAGTAGTGTAGAAAAGTTACTACATTCCCTCGGAGGGGACGACTTCCTTGGAATGCTTAACCGCACACTTCTTGAAACCTTGCAGAAAGCAGGCTTCTCTGAGAAATTCCTCAATGAAATTGTTGCTCCTGTCATGAGGGTCAATTATGGCCAAAGCATGGATATCAATGGCTTTGTGGGTAAGCCAAGGCTCAGAATAGTTATGGACAGTAGTTCAAAGTGGGACTTAACTTGTTGCTACGGTGGCTCCTGACTTTAGGCCATGAGCTGGAAACTACCTTTTTCTGTGAAACCTCACACATTGTTGGCAAAATTGTGTATATATAGATGTACATTTTTATGGGGAGAGTCCTTAGCTTTTCTTATAGTTGAATCGTTCTCAGCTGGGAAAGATTTTGCCCCCAGGGTCCATTTGGCAATCTCTGGAGACATATGGAGCAGAACTCACCTAATTGGGAAAGGGAAAGTGGGTAGAGGGCCTCTTACAGTAACAATTAAAACACATTTTTTCCTGCTACTGACAGGGGCAGTGTCAATGTCTTGTGCTGATTCTGGCCTTTGGGCAGTAGACGGTGGCAATAAACTTGTTTGCTCAGGACTCCTTCAGGCATCCAAAAGCAACCTGATACCTGGCTCAGTAATGTACATAGAGGAGAAAACAAGGACAAAGCACACAGGTGAGCTTGAATTTCTGTTTTACTGTTGCTAATTTCCCCTGTAGGAAGTAATTGCTAAGGTAGAAAAACCTCTCTTCCACCATATCTCTCACTCAGTTCTAAATGATGGGAATTTTAAATTGTATATGTTGTACTATGTAGAAATATTCCCAATTTTGTTCAAGTACAGTGAGTGGCATGAATCCTTGGATGTAAAAAGTATTCTCATCTTTAAAATTAAACTTCATATTTTGTATTTATTGACAAGGTAGTATTTCTATTCTGAGTAGGAAATTGGCCTCAGTTGGGGACAGTTATCTTACGGGACAAAACTACTTTAATTCCTTAAAATTACAAACTATTAAGAAGGTATAGAATTATTTTTAGAAGGTGTAAAATAGTGTTAGAAACACTAAAGAAATGTATGCTTCCTTATTTCCTCTAGGAAATCCCACAGAGATGTATGAAGTGGTCTACCAAACTGGACCTGAGACCCGTTCAGACTTCTATGACATAGTTTTGGTGGCCACTCCACTGAATCGAAAAATGTCCAATATAACTTTTCTCAACTTTGACCCTCCAATTGAGGTATTCCAACAATACTACCAACATATAGTGACGACGTTAATTAAGGGGCAATTGAATTCAACTGTTTTTAGCTCCAGAGCTTTAGATGAGTTTGATCTTAGTACAATCTTAACCACAGATAATTCAGATTTGTTCATTAATAGCATTGGGATTGTATCTTCTGTGAGAGAAAATAATAAACTTCAACCACCAACAGATGGGACATATATTTGGAAGATCTTTTCCCCAGAAATTCTTACTAAAGAACAAATTTTAAAGCTCTTTTTGTCCTATGATTATGCTGTGAAGCAGCTGTGGCTTGCGTATCCTCATTATAAACCTCCAGAGAAATGCCCCTCCATCATACTACACGACCACCTTTATTACCTCAATGGCATAGAGTGTGCAGCAAGCGCCATGGAGATGAGTGCCATTGCAGCCCACAATGCCGCTCTCCTTGCCTATCACCGCTGGAATGGGCACACAGACATGATTGACCAAGAGGACTTATATGAGAAACTTAAAACTGAACTATGAAATAACACTATCATTTTCCCCTCCTGCTAACAAATGGAGCATCACTGGCAAAAACAACACAATCTGAGCAAAGATGATTGTGAATCAGGTATTTTGTCGTCATTATTATTTAACTAAAATAACCCCAGTGAGTCATGAGGAAATACAAGGTTCTAATTGTGAAGGTAAAACTATTGCATTTATGTCACCTCTAAAATTTCTTCACTCTTAATATCCATAAATAGTATTTCCCAAACTTGTGTAAGATTCACCTGGTGTTTGTTAAATAATGGATTCCCTAGCTCCTCTGGAGATTCTCATTCAGTAGGTCTGGGGGTGGGACACTGGATTTTGAACAAAACCTTAGAGCATTTTAAATAAGCTGAGCACTTCAAAAATGTAAAGATACGTCTTTTAGTTAGGGACTAGTTCATTTGTGCTTCGTAGCTGGATGTGATCTTCAGTCAGATAGTTAAAACTAGTATAGGAGCTGGTATCATATGCCTGGCTTTAGTTAATAATTTATACCATCTTCAAAGTAAAAGTGCCCATGCCTGCAGCCTTGACTTTCAGAATGTTCTTTTGATTGCTTCTGTCTGGATTTAATTATGGGTGAAATTCAGAAATCTAAGTAGTATAACCTTAAGATGTCATACAAAAATCTCAAGTAAAATGAAAAGCAAATATAGGCTACTGATTTAAGAATTTGGCATTCTATTATGAAATCCTCAGCTATGGAGCTTTAAAAAATAGACCCCCAATAGATTGATTTAATGAATTAAGAACAGGACCTCAGCATTGTAGCTTTTTAAAGTTCCTAATGTGCAACCTGAATTGAGACACTGATGTGAGGGTGCAAGCTGTCTTCAGAGTGTTTTTAGTGCCTTAAAGGTCCCAAGAAACCAATCCATAATCAAAGCTGATCCATTTTGTGAAGAGTGATTTCTCTATATGAGAACTCCAGTAATAATCTTGATAGTAGAGGCAATTTAGTTTACTCCAGAGCAGTTTACACTAGAGTAGGATATTTAGAATGACACCACACTTGATCAAATAAATCCAGCATATGTTCAAACTATTAAATGCTTCTAAAGCTACTGTAGCATTTTGGTAAGAAATTGGTTGCTGAAATCTTGTTTTAAGGCAGCAGTTCTCAACCTTGGCTGCATATTGGAATCACCTGTAGGACTTGATAAAGCTTCCCAAATGATTCTATGTGCAGCCAAACTTGAGAACCAGTTCTACATTTACTGTACAAAGATCATGACTGACTGTCCTTGTAGTCACTGGTAGGACAGAAAAAAAGCCTGTGAGTTCTCAAAGTAACTCCAACAAAGTCAACGTGTACTGTAAAAAAAAAGTTCTTCACCAGATTATAGCAGTAGCTACTTCAGCAAAATGGGGGAAGAGAACATTGATTCTTAAAGGTTTCTTCTCTGCTACAATTGTGAATATTAGTATGCTGATAAAATTGCCAAGATATATTTGATATAAAGGCAGAGATTAAATTTATAGTTTGTCAAAGGGTCAGCTTTTTCCTAATTTTATTCTTAACAAGTATGTTACATATTCTTATTTTTTCCTTTTGTGGTTTCAATGAAAACAGTATTGTAGAGAATGTAATAGTGTTATGTGTATGTTAAAGATCAGTAAATATTAATGAAATAGTTTCTGTCACCTGAAGACTTGTTTTGCAATGAGATTAATTTCACTTGAAAGAACACGATATATCAAACCTACTTTAAGTTTCCCACCAGGGCACCTGAAATTGCTTCTTAAAAGAGCAAAACAGGTCACTAATGTATTAAGCATATTGGTAAGTTTTATGTAAACAGCATTAAAGAATAATTCTTCATTGAAAGAAAAAAATAATACTTCCAGAGCCTGTTACTTCAGGAGACTACTACTCATCTTTTTACATTAATTATGCAGGGGCTGACTGAAAGTCAGCTCTACCCCAGTGCTTCTCCAACTTGAGTATGCATTGGCAATTACCACAGGGTTAAACCAGTGCTGGGCCTTGCTCCCAGATTTTGTTTCAATAGGTCTGCAGTAGTATACAAAAACTGGCATTTCTGCTAAGTTCCTTCTATGTGGTTGCAAAAAATGCAAGCCTGTCAATGTCACATAAGTGAAGTCAGTAAAGATAAAAAAAAAAGCTGCTAGGGAATGGAAGAATAAAAACATACTGAACTTCACATCGGTTTTCCTTATTACAATTAAATTGGTTTGATCCCACTAGTTGTTCTTTTGCCATAAATATTTTAAGTAGGAACTAGCATTTTAGAGATACCTATAAGCCATCCACTGTGTTCTGTGTTTTACAAGTACCTTAGATGTTCACTGTATATACCCCATTCTCTAAAATAGTTTTAAAATGATTCAAAGTTTGTAGGCTTCTTACCAGATCACAAAAAGAATATGCCAAGCATTTGCTTGGTAGATTTCTTAAGGTTTGGTTTATGATACAAACGTGTAATCTGACTCTGAGTTTGTGTGCCATAAAATTTATGACCTGGGTGAATATATTGTGCAGCATTATCACCACTCTCCATTCTCCACAAAGAACCACAATACACTGGAATGTTCTTCTTTGGAATTCTATTTCTACTCTCGTATACAAAACTGTTTCCCAATTATGCTCAAAATAAACAATGACATCCTGTGTCTTCTGTTGTACTACACTTGGAACGTAGATGTACTTGGAAAAGTCAGAGTACATCGAAGTTACTACAAGGAGATCTGAAAATTACAGTTAATGTTGCAGATGAAACTCACTTAGGTTTGTAGGTTATCTCTTGTTCAGTGTTAAAAGATGGAAAAAAGGCATCCTTGCCATGTTTCACATTTAGTCAGATTCTTCAATATTGCATAAAAACCTTTGAACAAATTGTTAGAATAGTTCACGTTAGAAAAAATTAGAGCAAGAGTTAGCACCATATTTTCTATGTTCATAATGTCCAAGAAAGCATTTTTGACTATTGCAAAAGTTTATTTAACAAAAAAGTTCAATATGAAAATGTACACCTGATTTTCATATTGCAGTTAAAAATGTGCCGTGGAGAGGGGATGTAGAAGCAGTTGATTTCTCTGGTGAACACAGCCATTGCTTATACTCGTTCCAAGGCTTCCAACATGATGATACTGTTTCCTCGTATTACCTAAGAAAAAATTTGAAAAGAATACAATCCATTTAACAGATATCAATGGTTACTAAAGAATTTTCAGCAAACCATTAATGGTTTTTCAGTATTAAAGGTCAGTTTGTGATGCTTTTTTCAAGCCAAAGGTACACTAAAGTCTTAATCATGTCATGAAGCCACTAAGCCCTTTTTAAGTGAAATGCACATCTTCTAGACTGAAGACTAACAACAAGTACCCTTTTGAGATGCCCAATCTCCAGTAACTCATTTCACCTTCTAAACTGTGGGAATCAAACAACATGACTATCTCTACCCTAATACCCCTAAAAGATCCATAAATTAACAGGAAAAACAGGTATAGTAGACTGTCAGCTTAGGGGTGTAAGATCATTTAGGGAACAAACCAGGATTGGTATTGTGAAAAATATACTTTATGAAGATGGCATTTTACCTGGGTCTTGAAGATAGGAAATTCTAGACAAAACAGATGAAAAAGTATAAGGATACAAGGGAAAAAATTACCCTGAATGCATGCAGGTTATGATGGGAAGTGGAATATAAATATAGTTTGCATCAAATCTTAGAAGGCCTCAAACACCAAAGTGTGTGGAGGGTATCATGAAACCAACGAGCGAGTGAAACTTCCACAGTTGGGGGAATGACCACTGTTCTAGCCCTACATTTATGAGAGAAGGGCGAGAGCTTGGAGGCAGAAAAAGAAGTTAAAAAGAAAAGGTCCCTAGGAGCACAGTGTGTGACATAGTAGCCATTCCATAAATGAAGACAAGGATATTTAGGAAACACAGTGAAATGGTTGGTTACTGCATTGAGGAGGGGTTGAAAAATTAGTCAAACTGGAAGGCAAGGAGACCCTGGTAGACTGCAGATGTAATACAATAATACAATATAATCCCATGTCAAGTAAAGCTGGATGGGTGAAAGGACAGGAGGGGATATAGAGGAAATGTAACAATTTGTTAGAAATTGAGGCATTCTGAATAAGAGTCAACATGGAGCTATGCTTGTGGGTAGCTGGAGTAAAAATAGCTGTAATGTGTTCTTCCTTCATTCTGCTTGCTTTATATTTTACATATGATATTATTTATTGTCTTTCTTACTCAAAAGTCATGTCTTTGAGGGCTGGGCAGGGACTTTGGTGCAATATCCCCAGTGCCTGAAGCAGTGGCAGGCAGGCAGAAGGCCCAATTCTATTAAAAATCCAAGTGTGCATGCCTGTGATTACTGCAGCTGACAGACTATAAAGGAGTATGACAAGTAGGAGAGTGTCTTGGAGCCTGGCAGAGACAAACAGCAGTAAGTAGGGTGAGAAGGTGGCAAAGAATTAAAAAGCAGCATTAAAAAGGAGCAGTGCATTGAAAATGACAAAGGGGACTGAAGGAGCCTACAGACTTTTACTCTTAAAAGTTAGGAATAGAAATGCGGAAAGCTAAACAACATGCTTACCTAGTTCTCAGTTTCAATTCCTGGCTCATCTGCAACATGATTACATTACAGCTCACAGATGAAAGCACAAACAACCACCTTCCTTCCTAGCTCCCTCCTCAATTTGTCCATTTCTAACACTATCCCTTGAAATGGAGAGTGGTAGAAAGGTTATTTCAAATAACGGGAGATTTTCAGATCTGAGGTCCTTTTCTTTTTGGCATCATGATAACAACACAAAAGAGCAAAACAAAACAGCACCACTTCCATCAACATTTCGAAGCTGGTATTGCACATGTCGCCTTCTCACGTGATACACAGTAAGGCTAGCTGGCGAACACTGTTGCCTTGTGTCTTGCCACTGGGTTTCAGCCCCCGGCAAGTTCACTATGGATTCAGTGTAACCAAAGAAATGACAGTAGAACGTTTCTTTGGGGTGAAAGGGTTTATTACCCGGCTTGTTCTCCCAGCAGTAGATTGAGCACTGGGCCGATCTCTCTATATAGTGCAATAATAGCTTACTGCCTAAAGGTGTGGAAGCGGTAGCCTAGCAACAGGCCAGTTACATCAAGTGGTTTAAGTTCGGTGAGGATCCTGGCCATAGGAACCCCAACTTCCCCACACCTTGTAGTGCTTTTCCTCTTTCCACTGCGCTTGAGGCCTAATTCTCCAAATCAAACCAGAACCATCAGGTCTAGAATCCCACATTGCTCCTTTTGCTGTGCTCCTATACTAATTTTGCAAAGTGCTGCTCAGGCTTTCAGCCTCTCAAACGGGCACATCTGTCTAGAATACAAACCTAAAATGGAGCTACAGAAGCACAAAGCTAGTAAGAACTCCTGAACTATGTAGCTTCTTAAAATATAGAATTTTTAACTACATTCTTTGGGAAACTTGGGATGTCTCAGAAGAGGCAATACTTGAGTTACATTAGGTAACTATCCAGCTGACAGATCAACAAAACAAATTACCTCTCCCTCAGAACACACACATTCTTAACAATATTCTAAATATAAGAGTATTAAGTAATTTCAATGGCCTCAATAGGTCACTGATGTGGACAAGGGAATAATGAAGCCAATGTAACTGTCTTCTTTGCCAAACTAGTTGTGAAAAAACAAAACTGTAACTTATTTCAACCTCAGAAAAGCTGTTCTTGCATTTCTTTAGGTCTTTTTTATGAAAGATGTTTGGTATATTATCATTGTTTCATTTTTAAAGTGTTAATTCAGCTGCAAAAAAGTGCCTACTTAAACTTTTTTTGGTCACACAAGCATCAGAAGTAGAATAGCTGACTACCTAACTCATTATCTGAATGACTTGGTACGGCACTGCTTTTAACCAATTTCTGTGTGGAGAACATTAAGCCCATCAAAATTTAGGGAGAAAAACTGCAAGAAAGATCAGTGATCTAGACTCAATTCCTTCTCTGAGAGTGTTACATAATTCTTTAAAAAGTTATTTTCCCAAATTAGAAGTGACTTTTAGACATCAAGCCCTTCTTGAGTCCTTTTTTAGCCAATCTGTTGTAATATGAACTGAAACCTAATCTACCCTCTATTAGAACTAAGATTTCTGCTTTGTAAAAGGAAGGGTTAGAAGTATTTAAAAACTTGGGGTATTTAAAAACTGTTTTTATAAGAACTGGCTGCTAATGATTTGTCCATAGTTTCATTAATTTTCAAAAGAAGGTCAAGGAGACTGTAACTGAAAGGCCAATTTACATGAAACTTAGAGGCAGGTGGTGGTGGGAGTGTCTCATGTCTAGAGACTCCAAGCTGTTTTCCCAGCCCTGACCACTGATTTGCTTTTCAAAATGCAGTAATGGAAATAACATCTGAAATAACAACATGAACTTTAGAAAGAGTGATTGGAAAACAAATTACACCACTCTATTGCTCAAACTTAAAATAGGCAAAAAACATCAAGGCTAATAATCAGGAACTCTTATCACCTCTTTGAGGTCTTCATATTCAATGATTTTCTTAAGCTAAGCTGTCCCTTTTGATTCGCTTTCTCCAAGAGACTTGGACTTACCACTAAAGGTATATTGTCCTGCGCTGGACAAAGAGTGAGATTCAAAGTCTGGGTTTTGTTGACAAACATCAAAAACTCTTCTTCAGTAGTCATACTACTGCGGTGTAATCAATATTAAAATGTTCGTTCCTATAATTAACAATTCAGCATTTTTTTCTTTTTCTCTCTATTTTCTTTCATGTGAATGGCTGCCATCACGATCATCCCTTGCATCTTTTACCTCGACTACTTTTAAATTTGGGTGTGATAAAACAGAAAATCTAGGTTAATTATATACACAATTAAAAATTAAAAAGTATGATTGGTGAACTGGGAAATCTGTATCAGCTGGCACCTGTTAAAAATGCAAAAACTCAGGTTCGACCCCACACTCAAACAGATATTTATTGGTCACTGACATTTTTCAGCCACTTTTTTTTTTCAATCATTAGATCTGCATTTTAGTAAGATCTTCTGGGAATTTATACACATCAAGTTTGGTAAGCAGCACTTAATCCTAACATTAAAATTACCGAAGATCTTTTAACAACAAAAAAGTTAGCACCACTAGAGATACAGTTTCAACTGCTTTGCGGTAGACACAGATTTTTTTTGAAAACTCCTCAGGTGATTGCAAATACTCTGAATCAGTGATTAATCTTGGCCTTACTTTAGAAATACCTGGGGAACTTTTAGATCCAGAACTCTTGCTCAAATGAAGGACTATGGCCCTCTATTGGAGAATACAGCTGAAAAAGGACTTCCAAAGAGGGTTCTACATAAGATTTGTATCAACTAACAGTTGAGTGACTGCCACATGTTAAACTAAATGGGAGATGGAAAGTCTAATCTTGCCCGTAATTTGCCTAACTTCTATTTAATCCAAGAGTTAGACTGAATGGAGGTTAATGCTTAAATGAAATCTCTATAGAAATCTTGTTATCTGTACTTACCACCATTCCAATATTGTTCTGTTGCCCACTAGTTGCCATCTCCACACATTCATCTATCACAAGATTCATAAAGGGATCAAATCCCCTCAGTATTCCTTGGACGTGTCTGCCACCATTTAACTTCACTATAAAAGGGAAAAAAAGTTTTAATGAAAGTGATCATTATCAGTTATTCGTTAAAAATTAGTTGGGACAAAACCCAGGTATTTTGAGATATATAATCCACTATCCTTACTATGTGCCAAGGACTGGGCTAGACACTTCACATGTATTTTCACATTTAAATTTAACAAGAATCTTAAAAAAGTAGAATTATCCTAACTCTTTATGAGGGAACTTACGCAACTGGTTCAAGGTTATATAGTTAGTGTGCGGTAGAGCTGGGTTTCAAACTGAAGGCTATTCTGCCTGTGAAGCCCGTTTTAACGCTTACGTATTTGAAGTACTGTACGGGTCAGATTTTTCGTCCTGGTCTTTTGCTTAAAGGAAAAAAGGATGGTCAAATTTCAAATTTTACGAAATAGGAAAATCCTGTTAATCCTGTCAAAATCCCTTCTCACTTGTATGAAACAATGAGAAGTCTGAAGTACTATGAAATTGATTGAATATCAGAAATTAGGTAAATTAGGATTTAGTTAGGATTTTAAATAAACCTGATGAATGGATGTGAATTAGAGGTTCTGTGTGCTCTGAACTTCTATAAGTTGCTCCAAACATTATACACTGCCAAGACACAAACAAAAAGCGAGTGAGTAATTAAAAAAAAAAAACTTACATGATAACTTTTTGTCCATAAATCTGAAAAAGCAAGGAGGAGATATAACTGATCTTAAAATTTTAAGCATAACAAAGAACAAAAGTAGGTATAATCAACATAATTTGCTAAAATTTACACAATACGAATAAAATTTCAGACAGTAAAAGCCTATGTTGCTGCTGTAAAGGATGAGGGAGGGATGGGCCACCTCAGTCAGTACTTACACAAAGCACTTTAATTTGGGAAGGGGCAAGATAATAAAAGTGGAATGGATCTAAAATATAAATCAAGTCTTTATACTATAATGTGAATTACAAAAACATTCTTGTTCAATATTGGCCTAATTTTCAATGACTGGATTTTATAGCCATAAGAACAGAAGATTTGATTATTTCCAAAACCAAACATAGTTGTGAAGAAACCAGGAGGTAATCAAACCACATCCAATTCAATAGATATTTTATTTTATACCGAGACAGTAGTGTTTTATTAAATATTAAGTGGGGCTAATATCCAAAAGAACTGATATGCCTCAACACCAAAAAAAACAAATAATCTGATTACAAAATGGAAAGAGGACCAATTTTCCAAGGGAAACACAAAGACGGCCAACAGGCACATGAAAAGATGCTCCACATCCCTAATCACCAGGGAAATGCACATCAAAATCAAAGTGAGCTATCCCCTCACACCAGTCAGAATGGCCACCATCTAAAAGACAAGAAATAAAAGTGTTGGTGAGGATGTGGAGAAAAGGAAGCCCTCCTACACTGTTGGTGGTGATGTAAATTGGTCCAGCCACTGTGGCAAGCAGTATAGAGGTTACTCAAAAACCTAAAAATAGAAATACTGTATGACCCAGTAATTCCACTTTTAAGAATTTACCCACATAAAAAGTATCTGATTCGAAAAGAAAAAAAAAATTAAGCATCTATCTTAAATTTTCAGGATATTCTTCAATACCCAAATATATTTTAGTAAAATACTGCGTATTTTGAAGCTTTAACAACTTGAATTAAACAAGAAAACGCCATCTCAGCAAGGCGGTATGAATTTTAAGCAATTAAGTCAAACCATTTTTTACCTCTTCCAGTTCTAGGCTAGAA
This sequence comes from Phataginus tricuspis, assembly GCA_029783875.1. NCBI lineage: Eukaryota > Metazoa > Chordata > Mammalia > Pholidota > Manidae > Phataginus > Phataginus tricuspis. The sequence goes on from JAQQAC010020896.1 coordinate 60,901,056, forward strand.
AATAGAAAATTTCATTCCACTTTAGTGTATAACACATCATAGGAGAATTCAAAGATAACTAAGACATGGAGCCTGAAAGAAGATGCAAGATACATTTAGAAATAAAAAAATATATAGTATGATGTATAAAATAACCTAATACATTAAACCATAGCAAATAGAACACATGAGCTTATTTAATCCTTATGACAACTTTAAAGTTATGTACCATTATCAACACCATTTCACAGAGGGGGAACTGAGGTTTAAAAAAGGGTAAGTAAAATTGTCCACAGTCCACAGCGGGTGAGAAAGTTCGAGCAAACACAAATGGTTTCGTTTGGATGGTGAAGAGGGCATTCAAATACCTGTGTGTGTAATGTTTGGTGCTTGGATTTCAGATGGAGGAGCTTGGATGCTGGGTGAAGAAGTCTGTACTGTATTATATAGGCAGTGGTTATTAAGGCAGAGCCAGTTATTGGCAAGACTACTTGGCAGTGATTTTTTAAAGAGGTGTGAGGGAAAATTTGGTTAGACCAGGTTATCTCTATCTCACCATACTAACCTATGCGGCCAGATAATTCTTTGTTGTTGAGGGATGTCCAGTGTACTGTAGGGTATTTTGCAGCACCCCTGGCCTCTACCCACTAGATGCTGATACAAACAGACTTACCACTCACCAGTGAAGAATCAGAGTTATGCTAAACCACGAGGAGGGTATAAAAGTGTAAAAGACGGCATATGTGAGAAAGTAAAGGAAGAAACATTTTCAAAGTCATTTGGACTTTCTGACAGGATTTCCTAATTCATGAAATCTAGGTATGAGAAGAGAAAGGTATTAAAACTAGTTTCATCCTCCAAAATTCTCAAGTATCTGTTAAAAATCAGAAAGGAAATCTAAAATTACAAGTACAGCCTGGTCCTTTTGCTAAAAGAATTAACCATTTCACCAGTTCCTGATGAATCCAGAGGACACAAGATTTTATCCAGATCACCAACGAAAGAATATCTTTTAGACTTGCATTTTCACAACAATAATTTCTATTTTTCTTACTGTCAGGCTTATGATTTAATAATTGTCTTTAACAGACTCAAATATAGTTTTTAACCCAAAAGATGGCTTTGATACAAATAGGCACTTACATGCAGAATTATTAAATATGAGCTTTTTCTAAAGTTTTTTACTTCTTTATGGAGCTAGTAATAAGTGAACTATAAACAAGGTGCCCAGGTGGCTGCTGCACAAATTGGTCCCTGGATCAATTCTGCATCATTTGTGCTAACCAAGTACTACATGCAGAATTCTAGCATTACATGGTACATAAAAGAAAGAGAAGTACTTTGGAAACATGGTACATGTTAAGTTCAGTCAAGAGTGTTTGAGGAGGTTGAACATTTAAATCGGTCTAAAGTAGGAATACCCTACTTTAGAGATGATTTTATTGGGTGTTGAAAAAGCAACCAACCTATCCTTTAATTAGAAAAATGAGTGTTCTCACACCTCTGTTAACAGAGCAAGGTTTCACATGACATTCCAGTTTAACAGGTATAAGCAAGCAAGAAAAAGGAATGGGGTTACTAAAGTTCGAAGAAATATACAAACGTGGGTTTTGGTTAAGGTAGATTTTGATTCCTCATATACTATTGAGCACGTTCATTCCATGCACCTCCTTACAGAATTACTCTTCAGTTACTTATCTATAACTTAATGCTATTAAAGATGCTCAACAAAGGATGGCATTCGAGAACTCCAAGTAACGAGGGAGAGAGCACGAGGGAGTGTACTGAGGAGACGTGGGCCAGAAACTCGGGCCAGAGAGGCGAGTCAGCAGAATGGAGGAGCCATAGCCAGCTTTGGTAACCATGCCGACCAAGCGCTAAAGAGACATCTGCTCGAACTGCAGGCGCGGAAGCGCGGGACCCTGGCGGGCATCTCGGCGGCCTCGGGAGGGAGTAAGTGTGCCAGGCGCACTGCTGGGAAATGGAGGAGGATCTAAGAAACTCCAAGCACGCTAAGAAGCTGCCACTTAAGCGCGGCCCTCACATATACTTACTTTTTCAATTCTGGAGGGTGAGCTTTGCTCATGGTGCCTACGCCGCGAGATCAAGGATTCCACCAAACGAGCCCGAAACGCACCTGACGCTCCCGCGGTAGGCCTCCGTAGGCCTGGCGTTTTGCGTCTGACGTTGGCGATCCCACTAGCCAATCGGTTGCTGGAAGCTTTCACATTTTCACCTCGCGATACTTAGAGGAAGGCTGACGGAGTCGATCAGCCCTAGCTTCCGGTTGCGTCGCCAGCGACTGGCTAGGACTGAGTGGGTGGGGCCTCGGCGTTTTCCTTAATTCTGAGTCTTATGTAAAGCAACTGTACGTTCTATAAAACTTCTGATCTACACCAGTCACTTATCTTTGTGGTTCACATCGGTTATCTTCTTCACATAGGCCAAATAAAAACCTCAGGAGTGGGCCCCTATTTCTTGGGCATGCATTTTCACAGTATATTGTCATGTTAAGCCTAGTGTTCCACTAAAATCTTAGTGACCTGCGACCGAAGGGCAGGTTGACGGAGCCAGTCTAAAAATTTTAATCTAGAGGGCGGAAGTGTATTTCCAACCGATGCTCCTGCAATTCTAACACTGCTTCCAGAAGAACCCCCACTTAACGTACCTTGCGTGCAGCACACAAACGCTAATATGTGGTATTCATTTTCAAGTCAAGAGCATTGTGAAAAGCGGTCGCCAACTTGTTCCCAATTAAATCACCCAAAATAGGAGAATTTACATTTATGAATCAAATAGGGATTACAGAAGACTTGGCCAAAATAGAGAAATCCTGGTGATTCTAAGTAGGGGACGATTCTCAAAGTTCAATTTATTACTAATGTTCAGTAATGGCTATACTTAAATACCAATGATAATAAAGACAAACTCATACAGTCTGTACTCCTGTTACTCAAAATCCTAGATGTTGCATTTTCTCTAGAGGGGTCATAACTGTGTACCTTTCCACCATTTGCTATTACTGTTTAGCTGAAGCTAGGACCTGACGTGAGTACTCAATTTCTAGCCTTATAGTTTCTTTTTACAGTGATGGACTTCAAGTCATAGTGCCCTAGCCTGTCTTCAAAGTTTCTCCCATTTACACTGGCAGTCCTGTATTCCAACCACAACACTATATTCACTCTTCTGGACCTCTTAAGAAACTTATTTCACATATTACAAAGAAAAGCATCCTAAGAAAGTTATATATTCACTGCCCAGATAAAAGGGAAGAAACACAATACTGGAGGAAAAATTAAACTTTATTTTTTAAAACTGAGCTAGGAAAATATATCACAGCCCCCAAAACAGCAAACAGACAGGCTCTATTATCATTTCAAGTAGTAAGTTGGTAAAACAACAATTAGGTCCTTATAAAAATGATTAAGGTGCCAAAGCTGGGGCAGGAACACTCATTGTTGCAAAGGCCCCAGGCAAAAGTAGTATTTGGTAATGGGGGGCTGCCCCTTTTTTGCTCTAAAGGAGTCACAGCTTGCCCGAGTTGCTTACATTTTCTCCCTTGACCTTCCTGTCATCCAGGGACTATATCGATAGGGCTCTGTTATTTCAGGAGGCTAAGTAATACTGACTGGGTTTATTTCATTCCATTCAGTTCTATGAAAACCCAGTTTTCCCAAATCCAGTACTTTGTAACTCTTAATTAAGCAGCCAACAGTGCCTCTTTCATTGGTCATTCCTGGATACCGGTATATAATACAATCAAAACATCCTTTCCCTTCGAGAGAGTGTCATTGCAAGATTGTCTTGTTACTCTGCTGCAGATAGCCTCAGGGCCCATCACGGCTGCCAGTGAGAGGAAAGGTCTGCCTTTCCCATACCTGGTGTGATATTGCCTCTCATATTTTTGCAGGGTGTCCAGGCTGAAATATGTATGAGTATTTCAAGAAATGCATATCCACATCCTGACTGCCACAAATGGATATCTGTAAGAAACCTTTCAGAGATCTTATCCCAACTACCTCTCCCAACTCCACATCCTAAGTCAACCTTATTTCCTTGTATATAAAACAAAACCAAGCAAAACAAAGGCCCAGAAACCTTTCTTCCCTTCTAAATTAGTCCTCTCATGGATTTTGTTTTACAATTTATGGAAAATGGCGTGGTGACCCTTCTAACAGGAGGTTGGCAACAAACAAAACATCTCTCCTCACACTCTACCAGATAACAGGCAGATTAGAGGAAACTGCCAGGCTGTTGGTACCTGTGTACTAAGAAGAATCTGGTGCATTGGAGAGTTCTGCCTTGGTACAAGGGAGATGTCGACTGCCAGGAAAGTATTTGCCACATGAAATTTAGGCTATCAAAAACTCTCCTGTGCTCTCTGACCCAAATTTAGCACCAGTTTTTTTTCCACTTCACTTTCTAGGGCTGAAACGTAAACGGAACCAGTGTCCAGAGGCAAGTAACATATACCTTAAACTTGCTGCCACTCTTAATTTCTTCTCTCATAAACTTTGCTTAAAAGACCAAAATTCCCATTCCTCTTTCTAAATAGATTCCTGCCCTCAGCTCTCATGGCCAAGGGCAAAGACTTCTATTTCCCAATGGACAAGAGAGACTCCTTCATCTTCTTGGTCATGGTTGGGATGAGATGCATGTGGTCATCCACACACTTGGTCACACAACTCTCCAGCTGCTGCTTCACCAGAAGCTCTTTACTCCCCAAATCTATCGAATCTTTGGCCTTGTCATTGCAATGCATGGTGCACCTGGCCAGGCGGTCCTGTGGCAAGAAGGAAGAAGGCAGAGAATGCTGACAGGCAAGACTCATTTACTGAGTGCTTATCACATGATAAGGCCCTTTGCTACATATTTTGGATTGATATATATTAAAGGGACACAACAGTGCAATTAACCAAGATTATCCTGATTGAAACAGAGGCTGGCATAGGTGGGCCCAAACAAAGCATTATTAGAAAGCTGGTAAATGACAGAATAAATTATATAAAAGCCCCTTTCAGGAACTGAAATGTAACTAAGGCTACTGTTACTCAACTACAGAAAGACAAACACTTTGATTCTTTCATGTCTGTCCTTGCTATAGAAAAACACTCACTTCAACAACTATTTATTGAGCATCTCCTGTGTGCCAGGTACCATTCTAATGTTGAGGAATATAGCAATAAGTAAAAGAGTTAACGTTCTTGCCTTTATTGCACTTACATTTCAGTGTGGGGAGACAGACAAACAAGTAAGTGGAGATATTCAGGAAACAGCTGGATATATGAATCGAGATCAGGAATGGATCTGGTTCAGGACTATGAATGAATGTAGGCATTATCAGGATATAGATATTTATAGCTATGAGACTAGAAAGCTAGCTAGAAAAATGAGAAGGTCCAAGGACAGGCCTAGGCACTCCAGTGCTCAGAGGTTGGAGAAGGGGGAAAAGCCAGGAAAGCAGGCCAAGAAAGGATGGCCAGGGAGCGAGATGGAAAACCAGGAGAGTGAGGTGTCCTGATGCTCAGCTGAACAGTGTTTCAGGCAGGAGTGTGATCACTGTCAATAATGCAGATGGTCTGAGTAAGGTCAAAGTGAGAAATGACCTCTGGATTTAGCGCCACGGCAGGGAGTGGCAGAGCAGTTCTGGCAGGGTGGAAGAGTAAGTCTGATTAGAGAGGCCTGAAAAATGAATGGAAGGAGAAAGTTACAGCAACCCAAGAATCAAAATTTCAAAGACCCCATCTACAAAATTAGCTGTCAGAACGAACACAAAGAAACCCTTTGGAGTTTCATCACCATGGAGAAGTTATTTCTTCAAAGTGTCAGTAATTTTGAAGAATTTTGTGCAGAATATAAAAATTGATCAGATTAGATATCATTTTTCCATGTGAATAGAATCTCAGGCTATGAAAAACTGGTTCATAAAAAGAAATGGGCTCTGCTTCCTCCAAGTTCCAGAGACATACAGTCACAGGAAGAGAACACAATCAGTATTTTGCTCAGGGTAGAGAGAGTGATATGGTGGGCTCTTTGTGACCTCAGAGGGGCTTGTGAGGCAGGCACCGACGAGTCAGCAATAATAATGACTGCTCACCAGTCTCATGGGCGCTCCCTCTGGGTGCAGAAGCAGGGGTAGCCAAGAGTGGGTTAAGGCCTCAAAACGATCTTGCTGTGATTTGCCTTTTTAAGACTAGCTTATTCCACCTTCCCAGGGAATTCTGTTATAAGAATGAATGAATATATGTTTTAGAAAGCTATTATTTAGTATACATATTTTTGTTGTTTATAGAAAAAAAACAAGGCTCTGGGTCATGAACTCTCTCAGGAACTCCCTTTTACATTACTGTCAGCCCGAATTTCAGATCCTGTGAAGACTGGCTGGCCACAGAACTGTCACCAACATTAATACAATCAAGACATTAAAGCCAGGAATTTCGAACAAATGCTTGTCATCTCCTGTGAAAGAGGAGCATCAGTGACTAGAGTGCCCTTGTTCGGGATGTTCCTCACCTGGAACTTCTCCAGCTCACTGGTCACCAGGGCCTGGGCTTGAGCCAGAGGCTCGTGGCAGCGCTCAATGCACCGGTGTACCTGCTGCATGGAGGCCTGGCTGTCCTCACAACATTTGGCGCTGCACCTAAACATGAGGCCCTGGGGTGAGAGGAGAGACGGGTTAGGTCCCAAAGCTTCCAGGGACAGAGTGTGCAACAGAGATTAGGGGTAGCAGCTATATTTGCATCTCTCCTTAGAACAGGTATCTGGACCTCAAAACCACAAATGGGAAAGTTACCCTCAGTGCTTTTTAATGGCCTTCTTGCTGCTAGCTCGCTGGCACTTGTTGCACTGAATGCCGGGTGGCCGGGGAAGGTGGCAGTGGGTCAGATGAAGCCAAGTTCTGAAAACTAGGTGCCTATACCACAGGGTTCAGAGGTCAGTAACCTATAATCTAGATTCCTCAGAGGACAACCCTTCCATTAATCAGTGACTCAAGGGGTACTAACAGGTAAATCCACACACAATCTGGTTAGGGAGGCAAGACCAACAGCTTCAGAACATTTGGGGGATTGAAGAACGGCGAATCACCCAGATCGGTGCGGAGCTAATTCGGGGCAACCGGTCAAGGCCAACCGCTTTCACCTTTCCGGTCTGTCACCTTGGCCGTGCCCTTCCTGGATCTCGTCTGCTCACCTGCAGAAGGGGCCACGTAACCGAGAAAGGTGGAAAAGGCCGAACACCTTAACTAGGGCCTTTCTAACCCTGGTCCAAGGCACCCCCTCCCCGGGTTTGGCCTGGGTGTCAAGCGGCTTTGCGAGTGGCGAGGGCGCACAGACTTCATCCGCTCAGCCGAAGCTCCAGAAGTTCTGCTGAGTGTGAGGTGCCCTTCCGAGGGCGCCGCGGCGAACCCAGGCAGGCCCCGGTCCAGGTCTGCCGGGAGGGGAGAAGCGGCGCGGGGAGGCGCTGGGAATCCCGGACTGCCTGGGCTCCTCCCGATCGGCCCCAGCCTCGCTACCTGCATCTTCCGGATGTTCTCTTTCTCTAGACTCTTCACCATGGAGTCCACCGCCTCCTGCACCCGGAGCTGCTGCAGCTCCGCCATGCCGACCCCGCGCTGCACCCCGCCGCGCCGGTGCCCACGTGGACTTCGGCGCACGGATCCGTCCCCTCGCCGTCGCGTCTCGGGTCATCGCGGCCCGCCCTTCCCGGCCCACGCCGCCGCCTGGCGTCCGAGAGGGGCAACTGCACCCCTCCTCGAACAGACGCCGGGAACCCCTGCCGCGCTCGTCCCGCCTCCCAACCGCAGCTCCTGCCGCCTAGGGCAGCCGAGGGCGTCTCAGCCTGATACCCCGCGGCTACGCCCTGCGAGCACTACTGACTTTCTCCCTCCAGCCTCTCCTTCTATCCTCCTTTTCCTCTCTAACTTCAAATTATTTTTTAAAATGTAATATAATTAACAGATATTTGCCCAGATCTTAGGCGTACAGCTTGATGAGTTTTAACAAACTGTGCCCTTTCCCAATCTCCCCACTCCCATTCTTCCCCCCTTTCCCAGGCAACAATTGATCTGTTTTCTGTTACTACAGATTACAGGTTATGTGTGTGTTTATGTGTATATATATATATATAAAACACACACACTCATATATATTATACACATATTTATATGTGATTATGCAGTATGTGCTCTTTTTGTGTCTGGCTTCGTCACCTAGCATAATGCTTTTGCGATCGAGCCATATTGTTGGTTTCTTTTTGCTGCTGAATAGTATTCCATTGAGTGGACATACTACCATTTGTTTCTTCATTCCCCTGTTCACGGATATTTGGGCCTTTTCTTATTACCTGTTCTGAATAAACTGGTAACTGAACATCCTTGAGCAAGTCTCTTGTACACTCAGATTTCCATTTCTCTTGCATAAATATGTAGAGGTTAAATTGTTGGATTGTTGGTAGATATATGTTTATATATTTATTTCTAGTGAAAAGTTATTAGCCTCAAACTCAGTGCAGGGCCTACAGATATCAACTGACAATGAAACATCAATGTGCCAGCAACAGTGAGGTGCTTCTGAGCTCCTAGAACAGTTCTATCTGGAACGCCACACCCCCATCCACAACTTTAGTACGCGTTCATTTACTAAACACATATTGGGTGACCGCTAGACAGGGGACTCTGTGCTAGGGGTGGGGGTCTACAGGGGAGCATCAGTGAAGGGGAAGGGGGAGACCCAGGCAATGCTGACAGACATGAGCTGTAGTGGGGGGGCCGGGTGCAGGAAGGAAGTGAGCGGTCCAGGATCTCAGGAAAGCTTTCTTAGAAGAGACAAGTGAGTATTTGCCTGGCACACAGGATGGGCAAGAGAATGCCATGCCACGCAGGGGGAGCTGCCATGGACAAAACTGTGTGAAAGAGCTTGAAGCTTTAAGGAACCCAAGTGGTTCTGCTGACTTGGAGCCTGGAGTAGAAATGGAGACTGATGAGGGGGGTAGCACAGGAAAGGGGTCCTGACATGGGAATTTAGGCATTTGCTGCCTTCAGCACTGGAAGAATTCTGGTTTGAGGGCAGTGAGATGCTTGACTCAACCTGAGTCCTTCAAGAAAGCTGTATTCTTCAAGCACCAGGCCCCTTCTAGCCTATGTGCTGGTAACTCCCTAGAAACCACTGTCTGAGACGTCTTTGCCATTACTATCTAGTCCAAGCCAGACTGGAGGTGGCTTCCAGCAGCCTTTGGAATCAGGGTGATGCTAGCTAGTATTACAATGTGCCAGCCTCTGTTTGAAGTCTTTTCATGGATTATTTTATTTCCACAACGATGCAATCAGGTGAGTACTTTGTTATCCACTTTTCTCTCACTCAGGGCGGAAAACTGAAGTCTAGGGAGGTGAGGCCACAGGTCAAACACTGCACACTTAGAAGCTAGAATTGGTGGAACTAGAATTCCAACCCGGATAAACTGACTCCAGACTATAGGGAATCTCCATAATGACTGCCTTACTGTTAATATTTACGTCTCTGGAGCCTAGTTAATCATGTTAAAATGAATTTGAAAGTCCTCGAGTAATGCAGACTTACTGGTTTCTGTACACAAGTGAATAGTTCCTTAATATTTTGAAAAATGATTCCTGACTGTAGTTGGAAACTAATTAGGAGTCATGGTGGAAACAGAGTTGAATTTCATTTTAGGAGGGTCAGTTACCTGTTTGTGTTTATTTTATTTTATTTTATTTTATTTTACTTTGGTATCATTAATCTACAATTACATGTGCAACATTATGGTTACTAAGCTCCCCACTTCATCGAGTCACCCCCACATGCCCCATTACAGTCACTGTCCATCAGCGTAGTGAGATGCTATAGAATCACTACTTGTCTTCTCTGAGTTGTACAGCCCTACCCGTGCCCCCCCAACATTATGTCTACTAATCATAATGCCCCTTTTTCTCCCTTGTCCTTCCCTCCCCACCCCTCCTCCACAGTCCCTTTCCCTTTGGTAACTGTTAGTCCATTCTTGGCTTCTGTGAGTCTGCTGCTGTTTTGTTCCTTCAGTTTTTTCTTTGCTCTTATACTCCACATATGAGTGAAATCATTTGATACTTGTCTTTTTCTGCTTGGCTTATTTCACTGAGCATAATACCCTCCAGCTCCATCCATGTTGTTGCAAATGGTAGGATTTGTTTTCCTCTTATGGCTGAATAATATTCCATTGTGTATATGTACCACCTCTTCTTTATCCATTCATTTACTGATGGACACTTAGGTTGCTTCCATTTCTTGGCTATTGTAAATAGTGCTGCAGTAAACATAGGGGTGCATCTGTCTTTTTCGACCCATCGATTGCTTGTCTCATTTCTGCATTGTCTTTCCTCACTTCCCTCACTTCCTCCCTTAGCTCTTGCATATTTATCTGTACATCCATCAGTATGGTTATGACTTTTATTCTGAATATTTTTTCAGGAAGATTGTGCATGTCCATCCCATCAGGCTCCCTCTCTGGCGTTGTCTGGCTGATCTTAGTGTGAACCATATTCCTCTGTCTTTTCATGGTGATAGAAGTGGTCACTGGTAGGTGCCACGTGTGTCAGCTGGGAGAACAAAGTCCCTTCCTGCTTGTTGTTCTCCTTAACCTTCTTGCGGGCCTGAGGTGTTTTCCTGCACACCGGGAGGCAGTCTCTGGGATAATCCCCTGTACTGCCTGTGTGGGGGGTCGCCCTCTGCCTAGCCTATAGCACTGTGGGGGTTTGCAGTTATGCTGGGTGCATTCAGGTCCCCTTGGTGCCTTCTGGACCTGGTTCTGGGGCTCTTCCCACTTAGTTGTGAGCCCTCCAGGAGTAGATTCGGTGAGGTTGTTGCAGACGGGGCCATTCCTCTGCTGTTCCGCAGCAGCGGTGGCTCCCGGACCCTTTGTGGTGCCGGCCGGGGAGGGAACAAATGGCAGCCTGCTGATCTCTGTGGGAAGCCTTGGTGCTCCTGCTTTGCCCGGCTGCCAGCTAAGGGGTCCGAAATTCCCCAAGACTCCCAGCCTGCTGGGCTGAGTGTGCTGGGACGATTTTGTTCCGCTGTTGGGTCCTTGTCTCTTTAAGACTTTAACCAAACAAAAACCAGAAAAACAACAGAAAGCAAAAACAATAAAACAAAACAAAACAAAAAAAGAACAACATTAAAAAAAATGGTGCCCGTTTTTCTTTTGTCCTGGGGAGCCGGCTGAGGGGACCTGCCATCTTGGTTCCTGCACTTCTGTTTCTCTAATCTCTGATACACCGTGCAATGTGTGTCAGTGCTCCTGGCGCAGATCACCAGGGCTGGTTATTTGGCAGGCCTGTGCTTCCACTCCCTCCCTGGTCTGAATCTTTTCCTCCCACCGGTGCGCTGGGGTGGGGGAGTACTTGGGTCCTGCCAGGTCGCGGCCTTGTATCTTACCTGCTTCGTGAGGCACTGAGTTCTCGCAGGTGTAGCTGTAGCCTGGTTGTTGTCCTGTATCTTCTGGTCTCTCTTTTAGGAATAGTTGTATTTGTTGTATTTTCATAAATATATATAGTTTTGGGAGATTTCTGCTGCCCTGTTCACGCCACCATCTTCCCAGAAGTCTATATGACCTGTTTGAGTTTTTATCCTGGTGCTTTGGGAACAGAAAATGAAGTTTCAGGATCTGAGATCTTGTCTGGCCCAAGCCAGGGCTGACTCACTGGAAACAAGCCTGAGCTCTGTCAGGGTCCTGGGTGGTTAGTTATGCAGTCTGGATTCCTTCCCCACCCATCCTGCATGCCACACGGTGCTCTCATACCCTGGTGGTGGCTCAACAGCAGCCAAAACACTCCCAGACACTCTGTCAGAGACAAACAATGGCACTAGATAAACCAGAACCCTTTTCTATTTATTTATATTTGGGATGTGGATGGGATAAATGTATTCTGGAGGCCTGGGATGAAAGGAACAAGTTTGCTCATTGCTGCCACCTTGTCTAAATCTAAACCTCAGATTAGCAATTTGTGACAGCCAAAAATCCAGATACAGCCAAACTTGGTTGAAGAGCTCCTGATTGACCTTATGGATCAAATGGGTTGATCCATTTAAAAAGCAATTCTTATGTAATTACCTTTTAGTCATGATTTTCCTTAGTAGATTAGGAAGACTACTGGGGGAAAGAAAACTGTGAAGAACAGAATACTATCTTCTGCAGAATGAGGAATTCAACTTTTTGGAAGTCACAAAAACTTTTATTAAAATACACCTGAAGCTTTGGTTTATATATAATTATATTATTGAATATACAATAAAGCAAATGTTTTATGATTATAAATATCTTACCATGTAAATATCCCTTGAATCTGTTCACATCTCTCTAGCCTAATGTTATCACCCCAGATAAAGCCACTATCATTGTTAACATAAATATAATTATTTGCTTGAGCTACTACAATTGACCCTATTTAAATCTTTGCCCATATTCCTACTGAGTGGTCTTTTATTTATGGGTTTGGAGAATTTATATACTCTTATAATGAGCTCTTTGTCAGTTATATGTGAAAAAGATTTATGGTAGGAAACAAAAGAAAATTTCAGATATCTTCATGAACTTCAGATAAAAGGCAAGCAAATGTGGTTTCCAGGACATGGAAAAACAGATAAGGGGATAGAAGCCAGAAATGAGATTGGAACTGCCTGATGAGTACATAAATGAAAAGGAAAACAGAAGAAATCAGGAAAAAAATTGCTTTGAAATGAAACGGTGGGGGAGGTGCTGTAACATATTTTATAAGTGGAGATACCAGGGAAAATTCTAGATTTCAGTTAAGGTAAGGAGATGAAGGAAACATTTAGTAGAGAGATTGACTATATTTATTACACACGGAACAAGTTGTGGTGAGCACAGTGGGAAAGTTTGGGAAAGAAGGATAGAGAGAAGCTGAGCTGGGGCATGGAAACCCTGAGTGGTACTGTGATGAAAATACCAGGGAAGATAGATGGCCAAGAGGGGCGTATACGCTGTATAATGTGAGGGAGGCAGAGTGAGTTTAGCTGGCCCCTGAGGGCAGCACACAAGCCAACCAAGGTCCTGGAAGTCCACATAACCTTTCACCAAGAACGCTTCTGGTGTGAGGCCCTCCTGGTGGTGTTTCCCCCTGAAACTCAGGACTACAAATGAAAGGCAACCTGGTGGAGGCAAACAAAAAAGAAATAGGGATTGCAATAGTAACAGCAGAGAAAGTCGATCCAGGGTAAAAACACACAAAAGTTCTTTTAGATCACTGAAGAAAAGACAAGTCCCGTGTTTAATGAACTCAACTCTGATAAGCTGAAATGAACAAGGGAATTTATTGGTTTATGTCATTAAATCAAAGGAAAAGCAGAGACAGAGCTGCAGTCGCTTGAATGTAAGGACCCCAGAGCAGTCCAAGTGCTTTGTTTCTCCTCTCTGTGTCTCCATGGTGGGCCATATCCACCGCATGGAGGAGAACATGGATTAAAGCAACTCGAGGGTTATGTCCTTCCAGCCTGTGACCAGAAAGGAAAAGAAGGCAGGCCTGTTAACTCTTGTGAGAAAATCCTGGGAAAGAACTCTGACTGGCCCGGTGCGGATGCCATGTAAACCCTGGCGTGGCTGATGTCATGAGGTGCTGGAGGCACTGTGATTGACAGCCTAATACAGGCGTGCCCTTGTGGTCAAGGCTATAGGGTCTCTCCGCAGCAAAGGGGTGGGAAAGGGGGGATGGAGTTTTTAAAAACAGCCATGACACAAATACATAAACAAATTCAACATGTTATTAAAAACAACAGTAATATAGACACCATAGCTAGGCCAATAAAGATAAACAGACAAAATGACTCAAAAAGGGACTTAAACATAGGTACCATGGAGAACAAAGATTATTAGGAGAACATTATTCATAGAGCTATGCTAGTATGTTTTAGTACCTTGGTGAAATTCTTTTTTTTCCCCCCACTATATCCACCTATCTTTATTTTATGAAGTGGGCTTTTTTAAATATAAGTATATATAGCTATTATTAATGTACAATCACTGGAACAACATTATGGTTACTAGATGCTCTATTATCAAGTTCCCCCCATATACTCCATTACAGACACTGTCAGTCAGCGTAGTAAGATGGTATAGAATCATTACTTGTATTCTCTGTAAATACTGCCTTTCCTGGGTCCCCCACCCGCTACATTATGTGTGCTAATCGTAAGGCCCCTTTTCCCCCTTCCCCAGTCCCTTTCCCTTTGGTAACTGTTAGTCCATTCTTGGCTTCTGTGAGTCTGCTGCTGTTTTGTTCCTTCAGTTTTTGCTTTGCTCTTATACTCCACATATGAGTGAAATCATTTGATACTTGTCTCTCTCTGCCTGGCTTATTTCATTGAGCATAATACCCTCTAGCTCCATCCATGTTGTTGCAAATGGTAGGATTTGTTTTCTTCTTATGGCTGAATAATATTCCATTGTGTATATGTACCACCTCTTCTTTATCCATTCATCTACTGATGGGCACTTAGGTTGCTTCCATTTCTTGGCTACTGTAAATTGTGCTGCAATAAACATAGGGGTGCATCTGTCTTTTTCAAACTGGCCAGCTGTATTCTTAGGGTAAATTCCTAGGAGTGGAATTCCTGGGTTAAATGGTATTTCTATTTTGAGTTTTTTGAGGAACCTCCATACTGCTTTCCACAATAGTTGTACTAATTTACATTCCCACCAGCAGTGTAGGAGGGTTCCCCTTTCTCCAAATCCTCGCCAACATTTGTTATTGTTTGTCTTTTGGATGGTGGCCATCCTCACTGGTGTAGGGTGATATCTCATTGTGGTTTTAATTCGCATTTCTCTGATAATTAGCGATGTGGAGCATCTTTTCATGTGTCTGTTGGCCATCTGAATTTCTTCTTTGGAGAAGTGTCTGTTGAGCTCCTCTGCCCATTTTTTAATTGGCTTATTTGCTTTTTGTTTGTTGAGGTGTATGAGCTCTTTATATAATTTGGATGTCAACCCCTTGTCGGATGTGTCCTTTAGGAATATATTCTCAGGGAGGCTGGTGGGAAGATGGCGGCGTGAACGGAACGACAGAATTTTCCTCCCAACATTATATTTACCCACGAAAACACAACAAATGCAACTGTTCCTAAAAGAGAGAACAAACAGGAAGGCGCACACAGTACATAAACACCTGAGAGGACTTGGCAGTGGGTGAGGTGGGTAAGAAACGGAACTGCAAACCGTGACCCGCGGAACCCAAGCACTCCCCCACCCCAGCGCACCAGCGGGAGGAGAGGATTCAGAGCCGGGAGGGAGTGGAAGTGCAGGCACAGGAGATACCCAGCCCCGGACCGACCCGGGAACGCGGGCGCACAAAACGCGGAGTGGCGGAGGTTGGAGAGACGGAGGGTGCACGGTCGCAGCAGGAATACGCCTGCTTGCTCTCGGCTGGCTCAGGGAAGGAGAAGAGAGAAGAAAAAAAAAGGAGAAAAGCGCACGCTTTGTTTTTCAGCGGTCTTAAAGAGACAGAAGTGCAGCAGAGAACCTCCATTCGTTCTCACCCCGGCCACAGCTTTAAAGGGCCGTGCAGAGCGACAGTGCCCACGGCTCTGGAATAGTGGAGCAACAGCGCCACCTACAGCATTCACACAGAAACCACCCCCGGTGGGCGTTTTTTTTTTTTTTTTTAGGTGTTGCTGCTTTTTCTTTTTCTTTCCTTTCTTTTCCTTCTCCTCTCTCTCTTTTTACTTTTTCTATTATCAGTAGAATTTTTTTCTTTTCTCTCTTTTCTTCTCTTTCCTTTTCAAAGCCATAAAGAGCCTAGCTAACATACGAGACAACTACCAACAACCAATTCTATGGTCATGAGAAGACAGAAGAATATGATACAGACAAAGCTTCAGACAAACTGCACCCCAGAGAGAGAATCTGAAGGAATGGATATGCACAGTCTTCCTGAAAAAGAATTCAGAATAAAAGTCATAGCCAGGCTGACGGATCTACAGAAGAATGTGCAAGAGCTGAGGGAGGAACTGAGGGAAGTGAGGAAAGACAATGCAGAAATGAGACAAGCCATTGACGGGCTCAACAGCAGATTGAAGCAGGTTCAAGAAACGATCAAGGAATTAGAAGACAGGGACCAGGAATACAAAAAAGCTGAGGCAGAGAGAGATAAAAGGATCTCTAAGAATGAAAGAATATTAAGAGAACTGTGTGACCAATCGAAACGGAGCAATATTCGCATTATAGGAGTACCAGAGGAAGAAGAGAGAGAAAAAGGGATAGAAAGTGTCTTTGAAGAAATAATTGCTGAAAACTTCCCCATGCTGGGGAAGGAAATAGTCTCGCAGTCCACGGAAGCCCACAGAACTCCCAACACAAGGGACCCAAGGAAGACAACACCAAGACACATAATAATTAAGATGGCAAAGGTCAAAGATAAAGACAGAGTATTAAAGGCAGCTAGAGAGAGAAAAAAGATCACCTACAAAGGAAAACCCATCAGACTGTCATCAGACTTCTCAACAGAAACCTTACAGGCCAGAAGAGAATGGCATGATATATTTAACGTAATGAAACAGAAGGGCCTCGAACCAAGAATATTATATCCAGCATGATTATCATTTAAATATGATGGAGGGATTAAACAATTTCAAGACAAAAGAAAGTTGAGAGAGTTTGCCTCCCATAAACCACCACTACAGGATATCTTAAACGGACTGCTCTAGAGGGAAACACCCCTAAGGCTAAAAAGATGTCACCAGAGAAAATAAAATCATAGCAAAGAAAGCACACCATCCAAATACTAATTAAAGCCAAAGAATAAAACACCTAATATATAAAGAAAGGAGGAAGTAGAATAGGAAAGGAGAGATAAAGAAACATCAGACGGCGTTCACAATAACTTAACAAGAAAGTTAAGTTAGATTCTTAGATAGTAAAGAAGCAACCCTTGAACCTTTGGTAACCACGAATCTAAAGCCAGCAATGGCAACAACTACATATCTATCAATAATCACCCTAAATGTAAACGGACTGAATGTACCAATCAAAAGACACAGAGTAACAGAGTGGATAAAAAAGCAAGACCCATCTATATGCTGCTTACAAGAGACTCACCTCAAACCCAAAGATATACACAGACTAAAAGTGAAGGGATGGAAAAAGATATTTCATGCAAACAACAAAGAGAAAAAAGCAGGTGTTGCAGTACTTGTATCAGATAAAATAGACTTCAGAACAAAGAAAGTAGTGAGAGATAAAGGAGGACATTACATAATGATAAAGGGGTCAGTCCAACAAGAAGATATAACCATTATAAACATATATGCACCCAACACAGGAGCGTCAGCATATGTGAAACAAATACTAACAGAAGTGAAGGAGGAAATAGACCACAATGCAATTATTTTAGGAGACTTTAACACACCACTCACTCCAAAGGATAGATCAACCAGGCAGAGGATAAGTAAAGACACAGAGGCACTGAACAACACAGTAGAACAGAGGGACCTAACAGACATCTACAGAACTCTGCACCCAAAAGCAGCAGGATACACATTCTTCTCAAGTGCACATGGAACATTTTCCAGAATAGACCACATACTAGGCCACAAAAAGAACCTCAGTAAATTAAAAAATATTGAAATCCTACCAAACAACTTCTCAGATCACAAAGGTATAAAACTAGAAATAAATTTCAGAAAGAAATCAAAAAGGCTCACAAATACATGGAGACTTAACAACATTCTCCTAATGAATCAATGGGTTAACGACCAAATCAAAACAGAAATCAAAGAATATATGGAGACTAATGACAACAACAACACAAAGCCACAACTTCTGTGGGACACAGCGAAGGCAGTTCTAAGAGGAAAGTATATTGCAATCCAGGCCTATTTAAAGAAGGAAGAACATTCCCAAATGAACAGTCTAAAGACACAATTATTGAAGTTAGAAAAAGAAGAATAAATGAGGCCCAAAGTCACCAGAAGGAGAGGCATAATAAAGATCAGAGAAGAAATAAATAAAATTGAGAAGAATAAAACTATAGAAAAAAAATCAATGAAACCAAAAGCTGGTTCTTTGAAAAAATAAACAAAATAGATAAACCCCTAGCCAGACTCATTAAGAGAAAAAGAATATCCACACACATAAACAGAATCAGAAATGAGAAAGGAAAAATAACGACAGACCCCACAGAAATACAAAGAATTATAAGAGAATATTACGAGCATCTATATGCTAACAAGCTGCAAAACCTAAAAGAAATGGACAACTTCTTAGAAAAATACAGCATTCCAAGACTCACCAATCAGGAAACAGAAAAACTAAACAGACCAATCACCAGGAACGAAATTGAATCGGTAATCAAAAAACTACCCAAGAACAAAAGCCCTGGACCTGATGGATTCACCTCTGAATTCTACCAGACATATAGAGAAGAAATAACACCCATTCTCCTTAAAGTTTTCCAAAAAATAGAAGAGGAGGGAATACTTCCAAACTCATTCTATGAAGCCAGCATCACTCTAATACCAAAACCGGGCAAAGACCTCACCAAAAAAGAAAATTACAGACCAATATCCCTGATGAATGTAGATGCAAAAATACTCAACAAAATATTAGCAAACCGAATTAAAAAATACATCAAGAGGATCATACACTATGATCAAGTGGGATTCATCCCAGGGATGCAAGGATGGTACAACATTCGAAAATCCATTAACATCATCCACCACATCAACAAAAAGAAGAACAAAAACCACATATCTGTTTTATCTGAAAGAAGTACTGCAACTCCTGCTTTTTTCTCCCTATTAGTTGCATGAAATATCTTTTTCCATCCCTTCACTTTTAGTCTGTGTATTTCTTTGGGTTTGAAGTGAGTCTCTTGTAGGGAGCATATAGATGGGTCTTGTTTTTTAATCCATTCAGTGATTCTACGTCTTTTGATTCGTGCATTCAGACCATTTACATTTAAGGTGATTATCGATAGGTATGTAGTACCATTGCAGGCTTTAGATTTGTGGATGCCAAAGGTTCAAGGTAATATCCTTACTATCTAACAGTCTAATTTAACTCTCTTTGAATGCTATTACAAACACAACCTAAAGATTCTTTTTTTCCCTCCTTTTCTTCCTCCTGCATTCTTTGTATGTTATGAATCATATTCTGTGCTCTTTGTCTATCCCTTGTGTGACATCTGTTTAGTCTTAGGAATCCTTCCATCTACAGGAGTCCCTCCAAAATGCACTGTAGAGGTGGTTTGTGGGAGGTAAATTCTCTCAGCTTTTGCTTATCTGATAATTGTTTAATTCCTCCTTCAAATTTAAATGATAACCTTGCCAGGTAGAGTATTCTTGATTTGACGCCCTTCTGCTTCATTGTAATAAATACATCATGCCACTCCCTTTTCACCTGTAAGGTTTCTGTTGAGAAATCTGATGATAGCCTGATGGGTTTTCCTTTGTATGTGATCTTTTTTTTCTCTCTAGCTGCTTTTAAAAGTCTGTCTTCATCCTTGATCTTTGCCATTTTTATTATTATATGTCTTGATGTTGTTTTCCTTGGGTCTCTTGTGTTGGGAGATCTGTGCATCTCGATGGCTTGAGAGACTATCTCCTTCCCCAGATTGAGGAAGTTTCCAGGAATTACATCCTCTATTGTGGGGAACTGCCTTTGCATCTCAGCCTCGCCACGAGGATGGCCACTGAGAACTCAGCCGCGCTGCAGGGGTGGCCGCTGAAAGCCCCCTGAGGTTTAGCTGTGCCCACTCCGGTCCGCTTCTTACGTCAGAGACAGCTGCGCATGCGCACAACTCTGTGCGTGATTTGGAAAAGTGAAAGTCGCCTTATTAGCATAGGTGACCGATCAGGAGAGACTTCACCCTATATAACCCATGCCCTGAGCCCCAATAAACGAGTTCTTCCTTCGAGTGAACTTCCTGTCACATCTGATTGTCTCCGGCGAAAGGCCAGCGGCCAGAGGCCAGCGGCGGAGGCTGCGGGAACGGGCGGACAGCAGCGCTTACCTCCCTTGCTCTGCCTGTCGGGGCAAGCCCCTCTCCCTCCCTTCCTTTCCCTCTATTGGCTCAGAGGGTTATGGAAAGAGCTTGCAACAGAAAGAGCTGGTAACACAAAGGGCTGTACTCCTGACCGAGAGCAGGACCGGTGGGAGAGAGGCTAAAAACTCCGATACTCTATGACACTTTCTATCACTTTTTCTCTCTCTCCTTCTTCTGGTACCCCTATAATGCGAATATTGTTCCGTTTGGATTGGTCACACAGATCTCTCAATATTCTTTCATTCTTAGAGATTCTTTTTTCTCAGCTTCTTTGTATTCCTCTTCTCTAATTTCTATTCCATTTACCATCTCTTCTACTACATCTAATCTGCTTTTAAATCTCTACATTGTATATTTCATTTCAGATATTTAAATTCTTAGTGATTGAATTTCTGTCTTAAGTTGGCTCCAGAGTTCTTGAATATTTTTCTGTATCTCCATAATCATGTTTATACTTTTTATTTTGAACTCTTTTTCAGGAAGATTGGTGAGTTCAGTTTCTGGGGTTTGTGAGATTTTAGTCTGAACCATATTCTTTTGACATTTCATATTCTAGTGCCCAGAAGCTCCAGTCTCTGGAGCTGCTCAGCCCCTAGAGTGAGGTTGGGGGTTGTAAGGGAGCAGAGCTGGTGCCTGGGGGAAGGAAAGATCTTTTTCCTGATTCTTGTCTGTCATGCCTGTCTCCAGTATCCGAACCCCTGGGCTGAGCACACAAGTGTAAGCCTCTGTGCTTGGTGTCTCTAGCTGTTGTAGGGGGCCTCCCTCAGGCTGGCCTAATGCCAGAGCAGTGACTGCCAGTTTGTGAGCCTGTGCCGGCAGACCAGGAGAAAGGCTCAGCAGGCTGCATATTACAGTTGGGGGCCTTGGAAATGAGTAGTCAGCCAGGGGTTGGAGCACCTGAAGCTCCCCAAAGTTCCCAATCTGCTGGGCAGAGTGCGCCTAGACAACCTTGTCCCCCTATCCCTTCTCCCGCACAGCAAGCTCCATGGAAACCCTATCCCTTCAGCAGCCCTCTTACTGCTAGGAAGCCTATCAGACCTCCTGCCTTTCCCTTGTCCCAGAGCGGCCAGGTGTGAATCCCATCCTCCACAAATGGCCGGAATCTGTCTCTCAAGCACACCACCTGTCCCAGCTCCCCAACGTCCAGAGCACCACACAATGTAGGTTTCTGCTTGCAAAGCAGCTCTCCAGGGCTAGGTGTTCAGCAGTCCTAGGCTTCCACCCCCTCCCCGCTCCGTTTTCTTCCTCCTGCCTGTGAGCTGGGGTGGGGGAAGGGCTCAGGTCCCAGCAGATCAACGCTTTCATACGTTACCCCGTTTTGTGAGGTCTGCTCTGTTCGTGAGGTCTGTATGCAGTCTGGTGCAGCCTTCTTTCCTGTTGCTGTTTTAGGGTTAGTTGTATTAACTATATTTTTACACTATCTGTGGTTTTGGGAGGAGTTCTCTGTCTCACCTCTCACACCACCATCTTGAATTCAATGAAATTCTTTTTAATGATATAAATTATGAACATATGTTCAAGAAGCTTCTTGCATAGGTAAGTTCTTTCAAGTCTTCAAATAATTCCCATTATATATAAACTTAGCCTGTCATGATAGCCGAGACTTTTATTTTAGTTTACAAGACTAGCATGATCCTGAGACAAAAAGAGAGCAAAACATCATCCAAACAAGCAAACAAAAAAACTGTAGACTAATTTCATGAATGACTGTGGGCACAAGAATACTAAGTATTAAATATAAATAAAATTTATGAGTATATTAAAAGAATAAATGCTGTGTTCAGATAAGGTTTATTCCAGGAATTCTGATGTAGTCTAATATAAAGAGGTCTGTTAGGACATATTATTCATATCATCACATCAACAGGGTCAAAGGCACCAAAAATGACCATTTCATAGTTCAAATATAATCAAGTTGTGCTCATGCTTAAAACTCAACCATGGCTTCCTATTACTTTTAGTATAAAGACAAAATTCCTTAGTGCACAAGGTGCTGTAGGTCAGGCCTCTCTTCTCTCTACAGGCTAATCTTCCCAGTGCTCTGAGTGGAGCTCTGTATTCCAGCCCCACTGGCCTCTTTAATTCTTGATATGCACCATGCTTCCATCCATCACAGAGGCTTTGCATATACTATTCCCTCTACCTACAACACTCTTCCCTTCCTTTTTGACTTAGGTAATGCCTCCTCTTCCTTCAGATCTAATTTTACTCATTGCTTCCTGAAGGAAACTTTCCTGTGTCTAAGCAGTCAAATCCTCCCTACTCCTGTGCTTTTCAACAGCAGTGTTCATATGAAGCTCTTGGAGATCCTGTTAAAAAGCAGATTCCCATTTGGGAGGCCTATAGAGGTTGGAGATTCTGTTTCTAACAAGCAAGCTGGCCCATGGACCACACACTGAATATTGTAACCCTTTTCTTCTTAGCACCTATTGTGGTTGTACTTCTACACTCAATATGTGATTATTTGATTAATATCTGTGTCCTCCATTAGCCTCAATAAGCTTCATGTGGGGGGCAACCATGTCTGTTTTGCTCACCGTTGTATCCAGCACACACCACAGGGCCAGTCACATAGTAGGGGTTCAAAAGGTATTTGCTGAATAAAAGAACACATGAGAAAAATAATGTTATTTAGGGATATATTACAAAGGCATTTGATAAAAAATATTTTTAAATAAAATTACCTAATAAATTAAGGTTAAGTTCTCTTTGAATATGATGAGTATGAACCTCAAATATTAAAATGTATTATAAAATTATAATCACTTTACAAAGTTTATAAAGATATAAAGCTATAATTTGCTAAGTTATAATACCTTAATATATTTATTAAAGACAGAAAAATGGAACAGAAGAGCCCAGAAATAGATCCAAGTATATGCAGGAATTTAATAAAGGTAAGGAAGGTTTCAAATCACTAGGGAAAAAGGGAAAAAGGGAAGTCATTCAATAAGTATATTAGAGCAATTGACTGGCCATTTGTGAAAAAGTGATCTAGATGCTATGTCAAAATAAACTCCAGATTTAAATTTTAAAAATAAACCAAAATGTACTAAAGGAAACACAGGTAAACTATTGTTATAATCTTGAAGTAGAGTAGTTCCAAGTATGATGTAAAAATCACAAATTAAAAAGACAAAGATGAATATGTAAAAATTTTAAAACTGTTTACTACAAACAGAGAGACCATTTGAAACATGTGGTAGATAAAGGGTTAATAATAAGGCATTCTTACCAATCAAAGAAAAAGATAAGCAACTCAATAGGAAAGTGAGCAGCTCAGAAAAATAAATACAAATGGCTAGTGAACGTGTTGGTTTAAGTTGGATTGTGTCCTCCCAAAAGGGTATGTTGAAGTCCCAACTCCTGGCACCTCAGAATTTTATCTCATTTGGAAACATAATTTGGGCTTTACAGAGGTAATTAAGTTAAAACGAGGTGATTCAGGTGGGTCCTAATTCAATATGACTGGCATCTTTATAAAAAAGGGGCACTTTAGAAATCAGAAAAACAATTCCATTCACAATTGCATCAAAAAGAATAAAATACCTAGGAATAAACCTAACAAAGGACGTGAAAGACCTATACTTTGAAAACTACAAGACACTCATGAGAGAAATTAAAGAAGATACCAATAAATGGAAACACATCCCTTGCTCATGGATGGGAAGAATTAATATTGTCAAAATGGCCATCCTGCCTAAAGCAATCCACAGGTTCAATGCAATTCCTATCAAAATACCAACAGCATTCTTCAACGAACTAGAGAAAATCATTCTAAAATTCATATGGAACCACAATAGGCCCTGAATAGCCAAAGCAATCCTGAGAAGGAAGAATAAAGCTGGGGGATTACGCTCCCCAACAACAAAGCCACAGTAATCAAGACAATTTGGTACAGGCACAAGAACAGACCCATAGACCGACCAATGGAACAGACTAGAGAGCCTTGATATAAACCCAACCATACATGGTCAATTAATATACAGTAGAGGAGCCATGGAAATACAATGGGGAAATGACAGCCTCTTCAACAACTGGTGTTGGCAAAACTGGACAGTTACATGCAAGAGAATGAAACTGGATTATTGTTTAACCCCATACACAAAAGTAAACTCGAAATGGATCAAAGACCTGAATGGAAGTCATGAAACCATAAAACTCTTCGAAGACAACATAGGCAAAAATCTCCTGAATATAAACACAAGCAACTTCTTCCTGAACGCATCTCTTCGAGCAAGGGAAACAAAAGCAAAAATGAACACATGGGACTACATTAAACTAAAAACTTCTGTACAGCAAAGGACACTATGAACAGAACAAAAGGCATCCTACAGTATGGGAGAATATATTTGTAAACGACATATCCGACAAGGGGTTAACATCCAAAATATATAAAGAACTCACATGCCTCAACACCCAAAAAGGAAATAACCTGAATAAAAAATGGGCAGAGGATATGAGAGACAATTCTCCAAAGAAATTCAGATGGCCAACAGACACACGAAAAGATGCTCCACATCACTAATCATCAGGGAAATGCAAATTAAAACCACAATGAGATATCACCTTACTCCAGTAAGGATGGCCAGCATCGAAAGGACTAAGAACAACAAATGCTGGCGAGGATGCGGAGAAAGGGGAACCCTCCTACACTGCTGGTGGGAATGTAAGCTAGTTCAACCATTGTGGAAAGCAATATGGAGGTTCCTCAAAAAACTGAAAATACAAATACCATTTGACCTGGGAATCCCACTCCTTGGAATTTACCCAACAATACAAGTTCTCAGATTTAAAAAGACATATGCACCCCTGTTTATCACAGCACTATTTACAATAGCCAAGAAATGGAAGCAACCTAAGTGTCCATCAGTAGATGAATGGATAAAGAATATGTGGTACATATACACAATGGAATACTATTCAGCCATAAGAAAGAAACAAATCTTACCATTTGCAACAACATGGATGGAACTGGAGGATATTATGCTCAGTGAAATAAGCCAGGTGGAGAAAGACAAGTCCCAAATTATTTCCCTAATTCGTGGAGTATAACAACGAAGCAAAACTGAAGCAGACTCAGAGACTCCAAGAAGGGACTAGTGGTTACCAAAGGGGAGGGTTGTGGGAGAGCAGGTGGGAGGGAGGGAGAAGGGGATTGAGGGGTATTATGTTTAGTACACATGGTGTGAGGGGTCATGGGGAAAACAGTGTAGCACAGAGGAGGTAAGTAGTGAATCTGTGGCATCTTCCTACACTGAAGGACAGTGACTGCAGTGGGGTATGGGTGGGGACTTGATAATATGGGTAAATGTAGTAACCACATTGTTTTGTCATGTGAAACCTTCATAAGAGTATATCAATAATGCATTAATAAAATTAAATAAAATTAAAAAAATAAATAAAATAAAGGGGGCATTTGGAGACAGAGACAGACATGCCCAGAGGAAGACCATGTGAAGAGATGTGAGGGCCAGGTGGCCAAGTACGAGCCAAGGAATGCCTGAGTCTCTGGGAAGCTTGGAGAGAGGCTTGGAACAGAGCTTTCCCTAGAAACTTCAGAAG
This sequence comes from Phataginus tricuspis, assembly GCA_029783875.1. Lineage (NCBI taxonomy): Eukaryota > Metazoa > Chordata > Mammalia > Pholidota > Manidae > Phataginus > Phataginus tricuspis. Next base: position 60,926,638 of record JAQQAC010020896.1, read on the forward strand.
ACTTATGGCCCCTGGCCCATGTCTCTACTGACACCTTGACATTGAACTTCTGGCTTCCAGAACTGTGAGTCAATATGTTTCTGTTGTTTTAAGCCACCCAGTTTGTTTTACTTTGTTACAGTAGTCCTGGGAAACTAAGACACATGTGAAGTAATATTCAGCTTTTTTCAAAAGAAATCAAATTTAAGAAATCAAAAGTAAACCACCATTCTTTATATCACTGTTCAACTTGTTAGATAGCAGGATAAAACCCATTGCAGTGGAGAACACGCAGAGAAAGGAACATTTATGCAATGGTGGTGCTGTAAATGGAGTAACTGTTTAATGATGTAAATGTGAAGTGAAGACTTGTCTGTTCGGCAAGGCCATTTGGCAGTGTATATCAAAAGCCAAAATACATGAAAACTCCTTGACCCAACAATTCCTTTTAAAGGAGGTACCTAGAGAAATAATCAGACATGTCTGGAAAGCTGTGCGAACAAGGAATTTTCTTTTTTTTAAATTAAAGTAGCTACACTGATGGACAGTGACTGTAATGGCATATGTAGTGGGGACTTGATAATGGGGGGAATCTAGTAACCACAATGTTGCTCATGTAACTGTATATTAATGATACCAAAATAAAAAAAAAATCAATCAATAAAAAAAATTAAAATATCCTTAATATACAATCTTATGTTGGTTTCAAATGTACATCACAGTGGTTTCAACAGTCCCCGTAATCAACTTATATTGTGATTGTGAATTACTGTGACCTTTTATCGCTCTCAGCCCCTCCTCCCTGGTAACCACTGGTCACTTCTCAGTGTCTGTGAGTCTACTGCTGTTTTGTTCAGTCTGTTTTGCCTTTTTTTTATATTCCACAAATAAGTGAAATCATATGGTATTTGTCTTTTTCTGCCTGGTGAACAGGGATGTTTGGTACAGCATTTGTAATAGGCCGTGTCTGGAAGCAACTAAGTGTATAACAACAGGAAATTGGTTAAATAACTAATAAAAGCGCCACATGATGGACTACTGCCCAGAAGACGTAAAGAATGACCTTGTAGGAGTATTCTTCATTGACATGGAAAGATGTATGTTAAATTTGGTTGTGTGAAGAAATCCAATAACAAAGGAGTATGCATCATGATTTTATTTTTTATAAAAAATAAATATTTATATGCATTGAAGAAAGTTTGATGAGTTATGCAATAAAATATTAAGGCTTGTTTTATATGGGTGATGGGAGTATAAATGATTATAATTTTCTTCTGAATATTTACGTGGAGCTTCTAAATTTTCTCCAGATATATAAAATTCAAGTTAGTGTGTTCCATCATAATTGATGAGCAAGAGAGATTGATCAATTCATGTAATATTGCAGTTCACTCAATACCACCACTAGATTATTATTATTTTTATTATCAGGTACTTTCCCTAGAAAGTCTTAAGGCCATGCCACTGCCCAGATACAGTAATTGCATGAAAGGGCAGCACAGGAAAGCTTGGCTGCGTGGCAGGGAGTTGGTGCTGTGGATTTCGGTTTTCATCCTGGCAGGTTGTCCATTTATAATCATAGCTCTGTCCAGATTGCCTTCATGACAGCCTTGCCTCACCCAGCTTCCTGAGCAGATGCAGTCCTTCCCACCTGGTTCACAGAATGCTATTCTGGTTCTTGAGGGCGTGGACCATCCTAGCCCAGTGCCTGCTGACCAAGGACCTCTCCTGTCTCACTCTGTTTTTGATACTGACAATCTGATTGCTGCAATGGGATTGTTTTTCTTCTCACCTTCTTCAACTTGTAGAAAACACCTTCCTATTTACTTCTCTTGCTGTCCTGTCCATGCAAAGCACCCTAGGGCATAACAGAATGATCTAGTGTTCAGTTCAAGTACAATCTTTTCTTTGGTTAAAGGTAAATAAGCTTTATCAAGCTAAGGAAATTTTCTATTTTTCCTAGTTTGCTAAAAGTTGCCGCTCTTTCCTAAGAATGGGCATTGAATGTTAACACATTCTTTTTCTGCATTTATTAAGAGGAATACAGGTCTTTTCTTTCCTAATCTACGATATGTGTAATGTAGGATGGTTTTTACATTCTTCAGTTAAACTGTAGTTGGTTTTAATACATACTTCCTTTAAATACTGTTGGGCTCTATTTGCTGATGTTTTATTTAGGATTAAAAAAACTGTTAATCCTAACAGATTAAGAAGAATGACCTTATGCGGATGTAATGTACAGTGTGGTGACTGCAGTTGACAATACTGCATTGGATATTTGAAAGTTGCTAAGACAGTAGATCTTAAAGTTTTCATTACAAGAGAAAAAGTTTTGTAACAATGTATGGTGATGGATGTTAACTAGACTTATTTTGAGTCATTTTGCAATGTATACAAGTATTGAATCATTATGTTTTATACCAGAAACTAATATACCATTATATGTCAATTATATCGAAATTACAAAAAAGGATGAAGGAAAAAGTAAAAAAGTAAATGAGAATGGTCCATGTAATTAATTTCCTTGTACTTTTCTTGACTGATTTCAGATTCCACATTATGTAAGATTATGGAATCTTTCCATTTTTCTATAGTCTACATTTAAATGTAGAGTTTTGAGGAGGAAGTCTCTGATCATGCCACCCTGACTTGGCCCAATCAGCAGCTGTTATGTCAGTGGGTAGGATAGCCTGATTTTCACTGGGCCCAACTGTCTTTTGCCTCCCTTGCTGTGACTTGGACTTGCTTTTTGGGGACTTGCTTCGACCTGTGCTCCTGACCCCAGTGACCCCTTGCCTACTTCCGCATTTAGGGTGAGCTCAGCCTTGACCACAATCCTCCTGAGTCCATTCCTGGACGGGCAGCTGCTCCTCACCCCGTGCCCCCACCTCTTTTTCCAGTGCATGGAGCTGGCGGGCCTTCGGGCACCCTTTGCCTTGGCTCCAGCCACCTCATGGCTGATGGGGCAGGCTGGGCAGTTAGGGCAAACTTACCAGGTCCAGCCATTCAGAGCTGAGGCCAGAGGCCCCTGCATGTGCTCTTACTCAGGGTGAGGAAACAATTTTGTTCATCTGGAGTCAAACTGCTTTCTGAGTTTTGCATGCCTGTCTTCATTCTCTGCATCACAGACCACAACCAGCTGTCCAAGTCCAAACTCAGGCTACCCAAAGCTCTCCAACTGGAGTTTGTGAAACATGGGGGACCTCAGTGTATCCTTACTCTTTGTGCATTCTATACATATTTCTTAATATAGCATTTCTAGTCTGTTGGTAATTAAAAAACATACAAGCATGTCTTAGACTATCCAGATGGCCAAACTATACATCGATTCTCCCATGTGATTTCAGGGTTCATCTGTGTTTACCATCACACAGGCCCTAAGTGATATCCCAAAATGACTTTTTAAAAGCCTATAAATTGAAATATTTTGTCTAACTACAGCCTTGGATAGGTCAGTGGACAAGTCTGGAAAAGCAGGCTCAAGCTGGGAGCTTTCCTTTCCTCAAAAGAAACCCACACGTTCTTTAAGTGTGAACATAGGTACTGTAGATCACTCTGAGACTCCCTCTGCCAGCGGGGTTCCTTTACATGCCTGTGCCCACCTACATACCCCTCTAGCTATCCCTTGCTTCCTAGTTTTCTCTACAGTGTCACCTCCCCATCCACAGCTGGGATCTGCGTGAATGCCTGCCTCCAGTCCGTGGGCTTTGCTGCAGGTGAGTGAGGGCTTGGGCAAGACCTTCAGGCACGTGGAGAACAGAGGAGCCAGAACCCCTCCCAAGGTTGGCACCATGGTTTTCACATGCATCTCCACCTCCTGGCAGCAGGGGTCACTACATGAAAGGTTATAACTAGGTGGCAGCTTGTCACCTGCTTCTTGGTGTGAGTTCAAGGGAAATCAGAGCAGCTGGGAGCCAGTTGTTCGTTCCATGAGGTCTGTGTAACTATGCCAGTGTGCGCAGTGGAGCCGAGTGGATCTCGCTTCTGCCATCATTGTCACAGTGAGTGGGAGTGTACCCACTCCTAAGGACATGCAGATGAATCAGACCCATCTAATTAGACTGTGAAAGTTATTTATAAACTCTCTAGATGGTCATGCTTATTAAAAAATAATAAAATCTCTAAATAAGGGCCAAGGACGAGTTCTCCATTTCAAATAACGAACATCTTGAACATCACAGCGACAGCTGCAGTTCTTCTGACTCTCCTGTGACCGCCAGCGGCCTTCCATTCCCTCAGGGGTTCCAGAGTCCCCAGGAGGTACTGGGCATGCCTGTGAATCTTCTCCAAATCTTTTTCTGAAACAAAAACAACCTAGTATTTTGGGCAGGTCACTTCCTCTTCCTGGAGTAGTTTCCCCATGGAAAATAAGGTTAAATCAGGGTTTCTAAATTTTTCTTCTGTGAGGCAATCTTAAAATACTAAAATCAACCAAAACCAAACTCAAAATAATGCGGATGATATTTTTTCCTCAAAAAAGAAAAACCATGTAATAAAATAGAAACACACATATATTGTGGTTATTACTATGTACTAGCCTCTCTTTGAGGGGTAGTGACCCAGCGGAGGAACGCAAGGCGGAGGGCGTCCGCGCAGTGATTACCAGTGACGGTACGTGTGGAGGTTTGCCAACTACTTGCAATCACTGCGCTGTTAGGCTTCTTGTCTTGAACTAATTACTGATGCCGGGGTTCTCGTTCACAAAGCCGAAGAATGAGCTTCACAAAAACTCAAGGTAAGGAGAGCACGGTACAGGCTTTTATTTAGAGATAACGTGAAAGGACAGGGCTCCTGGCTCAGGCCAGGAGGGGACAAGAGTCCAGGGTGGTGCGTTGTCTAGGGGGTTTTATTGGCAGATGAGGACTTTTAGAGAACATGAAAAAAATCTTAGGGGTGTGGACTTGTTAAGTGGTGTCTGAATATTTAGAATTAACTTAACATAAAGAATTTCCTGCCTTGATTTCTCCCTGGGATACTGGCATCCTGGTCTAGGGGCATATCAAAAGACGGCCTGCCCAGCCCCCAAGGTGGGCTGAGGTATTGTTTGTTTGCTAAAGAGGTTAAAAATCTTACTTCTTAAACTTCCTGAGTGTTAAAATGCAGTCTTATCTTTAGAATCTTTCTTGCCTTTTACTATGTTGTTTACAGCTGGGTCTGCATGCTGAATTAGTTGCCCAGTTTGCAAAACCACCCCATCGGGTCTGAGAGAGGAAAGACAGCACATAGGCCTGGGCCTGTTAGCATGCTAAAGTGAACGTTACACATGATTACAAATGATTAGCATAATAAAAACATGTGCTACTCTTCTTTATCTGGGGAACATTAACTGAACTAACTGAAGAATGACCCTAGAGCTTAATGTTTAACACAGAGTTTTGGTAGGGGGTTTCCTTGCATGTTTACATTGCTCTGACTGCAAATATCCTGTCTTGCTTTTTCCAGAGGCCCTCACCCTACTCTGTCTAAGCCCATGGTCCCTGTCTCATTACTGCACAATTTTGTCATAGTTTGTGCTTTTTGTTCTTCATAAAGTAAAATGACTTACTTTATCTAATATTTTCACTCCATTACGAGATAAAATAACATAGAACACACTCTGGATCTTTCTGCGTAGCAATTAACTCCCCTATGAGACCAGTTGGGCTGCTTAAAGTCAAGTGACCTTGAGACAGGGACTGTGGGTGTAGTCAGAGTAGGGGGAGGGCCTCCGGAAAAAGCAAGGCAGAATATTTACGGTCAGAGCAATGTAACTACATGCAAGGAACCCCCCTACCAAAACTCTGTGTTAAACATTAAGCTCTAGGGTCATTCTTCAGTAAAATCAGTGGGTGTTCCCCAGATAAAGAAGAGTACCCCATGTTGTTATTATGCTAATCACTTGTAAGATTCACCTTAGCATGCTAAAAGGCCCAGGCCTATGTGCTGTCTTTCCTCTTTCAGATCTGATGGGGTGGTTTTGCAAACTGGGCAACTAATTTAGCATGCAGACCCAGCTGTAAACAACATAGTAAAAGGCAGGGAAGATTCCACCTTAAAGATAAGATTGCATTTTAACACCCAGGAAGTTTGGGAAGCAGGATTCTTAACTTACTCTTTAGCAAACAGACAATACCTCAGCCCACCTTGGGGGCTGGGCAGGCCGCCTTTTGATATGCCCCTAGACCAGAACGCAGGTGTTCCGGAGAGAGATGGAGTGAGGAATTCCTTGTGTTAAGTTAATTCGGGATGTTCAGACACCACATAGCAGGTCTACACTCCTAAACCTTTTTTTTCATGTTCTCAAAAAATCCTCATCTGCCAATAAAACCCCTAGACAACGCACCACACTGGGCTGGCTCTCTTGTCCCCTCCTGGCGTGAACTGGGAGCCCTGTCCTTTCACTTTATTAAAAAAAAAAAAAAGCCTGTACCTTGCTATCCTACCTTGGCTGTTTGCTAAGCTCATTCTTCGGCTTCGTGAACAAGAACCCCGGCATCAACCTCACTCACATTCTATCCATGGATGGTGATTTAAAAAAATTTTTATTGTTAATTTTTTTAAGAAAGCACTGGATTGGGATCTTTAAATTTCCTCTTATAGTGAATCTATATTAAATTTATACTGAATCTATATTAATATGGATGGAATTCTGGGAGTGAAAGAAGAAAAAAAGGTATGAGGCCCTGTCCAGTAAGACCTTCGGGATCTATCAGTGAAAGCAAAGTGTGTGTGTGTGTGTGTGTGTGTGTGAGAGAGACAAACACTCAGGGGCAAGCAGGCTTAGAGTAACTGGAATAGATGGGGACCGCGCCCGTTTCCTGTTCGTCAGAAAACCCCCACCGTGTCCAAAGGCCTTCCCGGGATTCCTCCTATGGCCACACACACAAGCCCAGGCACATGCAAGACATAAACACAGGTACCCACACACACAGACAGACGCTGTTTTGTATTCTTTCAGTCAATCAGGTACAGCCACAAGAAGAGACGGAGGAGAGTCTGAGGCCAACAAAATTTATTATACTCACAGGTCCTAGAGACAGGAGACATGGCACACCGCCCAGGGCCACTGGGGAAAAGCAAGGTGGTCAGGAGGCAGGAGCGAGGGGAGTGCTTGGTTCGTGGTCTTCTCTGGAATCTCCTTGGGAAAGGCAAGGTACAGCAGGCTGAACAGGTGGTAAGTGGCTAATTGGAATACTTTCCGTGGGCTCTAAACTGTAAGTGAGGTCCCTTGTTGTTGGAACAGACTGGGCAATCTGATTGGACTTGCAAGGCCCAGTCATCCAGAGGTGAGGCCCAGAGACTCCGACATTATTTATCAATCCAAATCTGCTTTTACTCAGGGAAGGAAAAAAAATTTTGGGGGGGGGCTGTACCTGGCCCTGAGATGATTAAGACACAGGAATATTGCTTCCAGGCTAGGCTGAGGAGGTAAGGCTTGGCATGGATTGCTTAGTCTGCATATCAAGGGTAAGCTCCTGGCTGGGCCCTTTGCTGTCTCTAAGAATGATCTAGCCCAGGCAGTCTCTTCTTAGTAGGAAAAAATTTTAAAGGTGTCAAAACATCATAATATACAGAAAATAGTATTATTTATTATAATATATATCTGGGTGGTTCTGAGTGTGGTCTGTTATATATATAATAGATACATTATATATACTATATATAATAGATACATTATATATAATATGTATATAATCATTGTGGGTAAAATTGTAACATTTCCAGAATATCTCACCTGGCTTTAGTACACCTGCATATCAACAGGCATTTGGAGGTGGAAAGAAGTGTGGCTTTAATGCATTTGCATCATTCCTCAGGGGTGGAGAGAAGTTCATCTCCATATCAATGGGTAATTACCTGGGCAAGGAGGGCTTATTGGTACCTGGGAGGTTTTGCTTCTGCTGGAGCAGGAAAGAGAGACGGCCCGGGACTGCAGCTTGTGAGCAATAAATGGATTTTAAACTTTATTTCTCCCTTTGACTGATTTCAGTTTTTTAGAGGTATTTTGCCCCGGGATTTCCTCTTCCTGGACTTAGAGCATTCACACACATGTTTCAGTAATATATTGAAATATATATTGAAGTACACACTTAGAAACACCCCCACACATGTTACCAAGAGATACAATCTTTTTTAAAAAATGGAGGCATTCTAGCCTTTGCTCTCTCGAGTCCTGGATGAGGTTTCTTGATAATCAGGGCTATTTCCCGTTACACGTAGTACAGTGAGACCTCTCAGTATTCTGACCAGCTTACAGGGGATGCTAGCTATCTTACTGCATCATGGGAACTCATTTCCTAGGGTGATTTGAATTTCAGTTACTGGGATGGTGTCCCTGTGACTCAGTAGATCTCAGTCAAGTATGCTGTGACTCTTGAGGAGCAGGGTGAAGACCCAGCCTTGGGCCAAGATCCGGCACTTTCGCATGCAAATGATGTCACGCTGAAAACAATCCCAGTCCAAAGACTCAGAAAGAAACTCTGACCTTCCCCCTAACTGCCTAAAAGGATTTAGATGGCGGACCCGTTCCAGGAAGAGAGCTGTTACTAATAACTACAGTATAATATGACCCAGGCTGTAGACAGGAAGGAATTTAGCGAAGTCTGTTAAAATTCCACTCTGTGTACCATTGTTTCTGTGTGGCCCAGGGAACATTTGTTTACCAAACATTAACTCTTTCATCTTCCTACGATTGCTTTCTTTCCCTTTGAAGTCCCAGACTCCGGTGTGCTTCTCCATAGTTCAGCATGAAATACATACTTTACTGTCTCTGATTGTCTTTGGAATCTCATGCCTGTGGGTTCCCTGTACCTGTGGAATGAAATTTGATTTTCTCCCATCAATTTGATTTTTAGACCAGCCAGGACCTTGAAGTGTAGAGGAAAATTCCTCCTCCTCAACAGGCCCCATGCCTCTGATACTACTGTAGACTGAAAGAGAGGCCCAGGGATCCGCAGTTTTACAAGTCCCCAAGAGATTCTGATGCAGGAGTTTCATGGAGAAACATGCCATTACACTGTCGCAGAAATCCCATTAATCCAACAGAATATTTACTGAGAGAATCGAGGTATTAGAGTGAAAATATGCAAGGACTTCCTTTTTTTCTTGCTCTCACAAGTAGAAGGCATTTCTGCTCCTCTTTCTGGTCTGGATGATAAACCCAAACACACTCAACCTCTTTCTGTGCTCACAAAGTAGTAGAATTTCCAGTCTCCTTGACGCTGTCATTATATTGGCCTCAGTGGGTTTTGATTTTTATAAATTCCGGGTCTGCAATAATAGTCTAGCCTCTTAAAACTTAGTTGTTTAATGACCCACTGGAACAAACACGTGTTACTTCTTGATCATATACATATTCTTTTTTTTTTTGTCCAGGGTTTTTATTTATTTATTTATTTTTATTTATTTTGGTATCATTAACCTACAACATATACATATTCTTGATGCCATATAGAAACACACCCATTTACTGAAAAACGTTTCCTAATAATACTTAAGTCTTTATTATTACACTTTCTATTCTATTCTGTTCTGTTTTACTTGGTCTTTTAAACACTACATGAATTCATGACCCACTATTCTGGTTATGTATTGCTGCATAACAAATCACCCCCAAACCTGGTGTCTTAAAAAGACTCCAGTCATTTCATTACCTCTTTGTTTTTGGTGGTGCAGGAATTTCGGTGGCCCAGCAGGGCTCTTCTGACTTGGGTCCTAAGTGGTTGTAGGTTTCCTAGTGAGGGGCTGAGTCTGTTGTTTCTCATGTAGTCTCTCTGCGTGGGATAGCTGGGCTTGCTCACAGCATGGCAGTTGCAGGACAGTTGAACTGTCTACAGGTGGCTCTGGGCTCCAAAGCTGAGAACCAGGCAGCATAGCATCACTTCCTACATAATCACAGGCCCACCCCAACTGAAGAAGAGGGAACATAAGCTCCACCTCTTGATGGGTAGAGTTACAAAGTCACATTGTTAAGAAGAGCAGGTGGGATGGGAGATACTCAAGCTGCCTTCTGGAAAATGCAATCTGCCACACCCACTTAGATGGCACCATTGCAATTTGTAAAATATTCCTCTAGAGGGCACTGCTCTCATGAGACCTTGGATCCATTTCACTTTGGGGAAAGGGGTGGAGGGATGGGTAGGGTGCTTGGGAGAGAGAAAAAGGAATTTGGGTGCTGGTAAAGGTGGGGCGGCTCATCCTTTTTGAATTGGTCATTCTTTCTGTTGCACAGAACATGTGATGGCAGCAGTGGGTGTGTGTGTCCATCTTAGGGGAAAGAAACCCAGCAAAGGAGGAGGAGGGCTGTTGACCAACTTGCAGGGCTTCAAGTCTCTGTGCATTTCCCCCAGTACCTCGCAGAAAGCCTTGCACATGGATCTGCTTTGACAGCTAAGTATAAAGTGCTTGTGGGTCAACAGGCGGAAGTCCAAGCTATGGGCAGGACGGTGCCATCCCTAGCACCCTTGTGGAACCCACAGTTCCCAAAAAGCATGGTGGGCTCCATGCCTCTAGTACTTGGGGATTGGAAATGATGATTTAGAAGAATATTGTATTAGTGGATGAGCTTGTCCAGGGAGAGTGTGCGAAGAGAGCAGAAAAATTAGCCAAGGAGAGAAAACTGGGGGCCTTCAGCATTTAAAAAGTAGAAGAGATGGCAAAGGAGACTGAGAAGGTGACAGCTGGTCAGAGATGCAGGAGGAGGACCTGGTGGCAATGGTGGCATGGGCTGGGATGGAGTTTCCGGGAGGAGGTACTGAGGTCAAGTGTGGCAGCAAGGTCAAGACCAAAAAGAGACCATCAGATTTGGCAACAGGGAATCATTGGTGATTTTTATGACGACATTTGCAGGAAGCGGGGTGGGCTGGAGAGTGAGACGGAGGAGTGGGGGAGGGAGGGAGGGAGGAGGAAAAGGTAGAAACTTGAGAGGGAGACAGGGTCAAGGGGTTCTTCTTTTTTTGTTTTTTTGATCTTGGGCAAGACCGAGCACATGTGCGGCAGGGGAGGAAGCGGACTGAAAGGAACAGGGGGTGGGGCCTGGCCCACAGGGGCATGGGGTTCAAGGTCCAGATGGAGGAGAAGCCTTGGAAGGGTAAAGTCGCTGTTCCTTCTGAGAAAGGGGAATAGATTAAACAAGAAAAAGGTCAAGATTTAGGGAGAAGGGGTGGTTGGCTCAGCTAGCTCAAGTGGCCGGTTTCCAGAGGAAGCAGCCAGGAGTGGGTAGATGGCGTGAGAGGAAATTTCAGTCAGTTAGAGATGAGTGAAAAGTCTGTTTATCTTCGACTCACACACATTTAGGATGTACTCTTTGTTGAGTGTTTTCACAGAAATTCCTTTATCCTTCCCACAATATGTGAAACAGGCTCTATTTGCAGGCTCTAACCTCTTCCTCAGTGACTTCCCTTCTCCAGCTACACATGAAAAAAGTATGACCGTGAGGAAAAGAGGTGAGTGCTTATTCCAGGCCAGTGGCGGAGCTCAGAGAACGGGTATCATCTAGCCCGGAGGCCCACGGGGAGGCAATGAGGCAAGGGAGAACAACCATGAGGCATTCTCAGTCTGGGAAGAGGGCCGGTGTGGAGGGAAGGTCCTTAGGGCTTTTGCGCACCGTCTAGACACAGGATGGAGGAGGAGATGGTGAAGTCCACCTTCAGAAACAAACGTGGAGGGTGCAGTCCACTGAGGCAGGGCAGTGCAGTGCAAATAGCACGGTCTCGGTACATGGTTCCTCCTGGCTCGGCACTCTTAGAGAAGGCGCTTCATACTGGCCTCTGTTTCTTCTCTGGGCAAAGAGGGTGATTTTACTGAACCTGCACGCTGTGCAAAGTACTTGGAAATCTAGACACGCCATAGCTGTACTGTCATCATCCTCATGGTCATTTCATTTACTATTTCAGAGAAAGTCAGGAACTCCTGACTCCAGACCATGATGACAAGAACGAGGTAAAATTTTGGAATATTTATAATATACACTCATTTTATCATTTTTTATATTCTCTTTTATTCCTTGGTGATCACATGTTAAGTTCTTAAAACCAAGACTTCTGGGTACTTCATCTCTAGGGAGTAATCCAAAAAAGGAACTGTATCTTACTTCATTATTTGAACTGGGGAAAGCTGGGGAGCAGACCCAGAGGCCAGAGTGGCTGCAGCTGTGAGGGAGGAAAGGGGGCTGTGAGCGTCCAGGAGAGGCCTTAGAGCCCAGCTGAAAGGAAGGCCTTCAAGGAGACCCAGGTGATGCTGGCCACAGTCATGTCATATCCAAACGGAGGGCTTCCTTGCCACTTCCCTCCACCTGCACTTGCACTGCCCAGAGGCTGGACAATGGCCTGGATGGTCGGGAGCTGCATTCCCCTGTCCCTCCTGTGTTTACCCTGGTCAGGTGATACAGGTGAGTATGCGGCCCTCTGTGCTCCCATCACCTGTATCAGTCAGGAGTTGGCACAGGTAAGTTGTTTCTGTTCCCTGCTGAATCCCCACTGCTTATTACTCCGTGCCTTCCACCTGGCCAATCCCCAAAACATGTGATTTATTGATTGCCTGCATGCTTGAGCAATGAAGGAATGAATAATAATAGATTAACAGAATAAAATGAATGTGATAACATGGCCTCAGCCTGTTGAAATGTTGCCGAAGTATCAGCCAGGGCCACCTAACTCTTTAAGAACTAGATAAGATACCTCTGGGCCATCTTTTTCATATCTGGGAAATCCAGAGGTCTCCCTAAAATTTCTGTAGATTCTTGGGGCTCTGGGCTATAATGTTGCTGGTTCTCTAATAATTCCTTCTCTGAGGCCCTTCTCTGGGGGTTCTTGGGGACATGAGGGTGGAAGACTAAGATTTTGTAAGCAATTATGCGGTCTCTTCATTCCCCTCCCTCTCCTTTCCCCACCAGAAGCCCTAAAACCCTGCTATTGAAGGGGCTTCCTCAAGAAGCCCTGGGATGCTCTGGAAAGAAAAGGGTTTTCCAGTCTGCTTTGTGTCCCCAATCCTCATTAGAACAAGAATCAGGATAGAACATAATGGGAAGATAAAGATAACCATTACAAAAAGCACACTTTCTATGATTTCTATAAAATCCCAAACCAGCTAAAACCAGCTATGGTGTTAGAAGTCAGGACAGTGGCTACTCTTGGCTTCTGAAAGAGGACACAAGGGGGCTCTAGGGTGCTGGTGAGTTTCTGGGTTTTCTGTCTGCTGGCTTTATGTATGTACTGTGTTTGTGAGAATTCATCAAGTTGTACTAAATCATCAAGAGACTAAATATGGAAGAAATGTGTTAAACTTTAAAAAGAAACTCTATGGAAAAATAGGGTAGAGATAGATTTCTCAAATCAAACAAAAAACTCCTATGAACTATAAAGGAAAATTTGGCAATATTAAAATTAAAACCCGGAAAATATGAAAACACATCATAACCAAAGTGAAAAGACAAGCTATACTCTGAGTAAAGATGTCTGCAATGCATATAGCTGACAAATGATTCGTACCCAGGATATATGGAGATTTACAAGTCAGTAAGTGAAAGGCATATAACCCAGGAGAAAACTGGCAATGAATGTGAATGGGTGGTTCACAGAGAAAGAACCTGAATATTCTTAAATTTATGAACACATGCTCAATTTCACTGGTAATCAGAGAAATGCCCTTTAAAAGAAGAAGATAAGGTTTTATAGAAATTGTATTTAAGAAAAAAGGTCAAGTCTGAATATACCAAGGGCTGGTGAGAATCTTACATATTGGGAACTCTTATATATTGCTGGTAGAATGTAAATTATTTCATCTGTTTTGAAGAATAATTTATCAGTGTCTAGGGGAGTTGAATATATGCCCAACAGTTATGACCCAACAATTCTGCTCTAGTCTATTCCCCAGAGAAACTCATACTAGTGCAGAAGTAAACATGAGTAAGATTGGCCACTGCCTTTTTTTTCTGTAGAGGGGAAAAGTGGAAGTGACCTAAATGTCCTTCAGTAGGTACATGCTGTATTATTTCCTATACTTTCTCTTCAGAGAGTTTCTCTTTCTCTCTCTCCTTCTCATCCTCTGCCTGGATCTGGTGGGGCGGTGGGTGTGGTAAGCAGGCCCCAGGGCTGTGATCAATGTAGGCCAAATGCCCAAGAATCACAAGCGGGGCAAACACCTCTATGAGGAATGTGTCCGGAAGCCTCTGAAGCTGGTCCTAAAAGTGAGAGAAAACGAGGCCACTGGAAGTTCAGGGCACAGGTTTTTAAGATAACTGCTTTATTGAGATACATTTACATACCATATAACTCACTCACTTGAAGAATACAATTCTATTTTCTTTGGTATATTCACAGAGTTGTGTGACCATCATAATAATCAATCATTGTTGCCTTTCTTTTATTTTGTTTTTTGGCTTAAAACAACAAATTTATTCTGTTACAGAGAGGCTGGAGGTCAGAAGTCAAGGTGATGGCAGTGCTGGTGCCCCAGGGAGGCCCAGAGGAAGGGTCTGGGCCACACGCCGCTCCTGGCTTCTGCTGGCTGCTGCCGTCCTCGGCGTCCCTTGGCTTGTGGCTGCCTCACTCTGGTCTCCGCCTCCGTCTTCGCATGGCCTTCTCTGGGTGTCTCTGTATGCTCTCTCCTCTTCTCACAAGGACACCAGTCACTGGATTTAGGGTCCGCTCTAATAGGCAGGTCAGGACACAACTTCAGCGTGTGTGAGGACAAAAGCCATCATGACAAAGCAAGGACAGAAAAGGAAAAAGAGAAAGGAGAAAAGCTGGTCCCAGATGAAGGAAAAGGGGAGGGGGAAGCAAAGAAGAGGAGAGGATTAAAAGAAACAAGATGAAGACCTTCTGGAGAATGAAGCCGAACGCCTCTGGGGTCAGGATCCTAGAAGTTTGAAATTTCTACCTCTGAGCAGCCTCCTGAGAGCTTTTTAGCTAAGCAAGGAGGACAACAGACATCCCTTCCAGTGTTTTTTTAAAGATGTAATTTTTAAAAGAGAAGTATTAGGTTTACAGTACAATTGAGAGGAAGGCATAGAGATTTCTCATATATTTCTGTTTCTATTGATTTATTTATTTTTATTTTGTTGTCATTAATGTACACTTACATGAGCAACATTGTGGTTACTAGACTCCCCCCATTATCAAGTCCCTACCACACACCCCATTACAGTCACTGTCCATCAGCACAGCAAGATGCTACAGAATCACTACTTGTCTTCTCCGTGCTAGACTGCCTTCCCCGTGGCCCGTCCACATTATGTGCGCTAATCGTAATGCCCCTTATTCCCCTTCTCTCTCCCTTCCCATCATATATCTCTCGTACATGTTCCCACTCAGGCATAGTTTCCCCCATGATCAGCATCACCCACTAGAGTGGTATGTTTTTTACCAAGGATGTGCCTACATTGACCCATCATAATCACCCAAAGTCCGCAGTTTTAGGGTTCTCTCAGTGTTGTACATCTTATGGGTTGGGACAAATGAATAATGACATCCATCCATCATTATAGCAGCAAATGGAGTATTTTCACTGCCCTAAAAATCCTTTGTGCTCTGCCTATTCACCTTTCCCCCTTCTACCCTGGCAACCACTGATCTTTTTATTGTCTCCACAGTTTTGCCTTTTCTTCCAAAAGTTTTGTATCAATAGGATTAATTGCAAATTAAATTAATTGAAATTTTCATTTATATGAAAATATAAATATAAATTAATTTAATTGAAAGGAGCCAAGAACTTTTTTTTTCATTTCCTGTGACTCCTGACTACTCTAAAATTATTAGACATGCTAATTTTAGTATCATAAAAGAGGAGATCTGGAATAAGGGCCACCAGTCTGTAGAAGGACTAAAGGATAATTTAGAGCTAATGTGTACCACTACCATGATTTATAACATCAGAGATTATTTATTACAAAGCTGCAAAGAGGCTATTGCACTCAGGGGTGCAAATTCTAAGCCTAGGTCAAACCCAGAACCCGAGTCAGTGCATGATCTTCACGGCCGGCTCACAGAAGACCGGGTAGAAGAAGATGAATCAGGCACCTTGCAAAGAGGAGAGGACCATAGCTGCTGGCCGAGGAAGAAAGACCTGTAGACACTGATGCCAAAGTCTTCCAAATTCCCACTAAGGAAAGAAGAAAATCAGAGATATGCTTGAAAATAAATATGAAGCAATCATTTAGAAAGAGAACAGAGAACAGCCCCATTTTTAAAGGATCTAGACTAAAGCTGACGGGCAGGTTGTTACAATCAACTGAGTTTGAAAGAAGACCAGGTGGCTAACCACACCGAGACTTCTCCATCGGAGATGGATCACCAGGCCACTATCCTACGACACGGGGATGACAGCTCGATGGCTCATCTGGAGTGGAATATCCAGGAGGAGTCAAGCTGAACCTCACAGCACCCTTCATCTAGAGTTACACTTCTGAAACAGCGAGGAATGCCCAAAGGCATTTTGTCCTAGGATTGCAGAGTGAACCCTTTCAACAGTGCAATATGAGAGGATTCCTTCCAGTGTAGCATTCCCAGTTTGCATACTGAAGAGGGAAAACCCTGAGCAGTTAAGCAACTTGCTCAAGGCTACACTGCCCCTAAAGTTGAAGTTGGGAAGGGATCCCAGAAATGTGTGTCTTCAGTCAGAAGAGGCCTAAAAAATTGACATTGGAGGGTACACAGAAATCAAAGGATTCAGGTGCATGGTGGGAAGGGTTGTTTCACTGAAAAATGTCCGTCTTTGTTTAATCAGTTATCTCATTCTTGGGAGGAGGCCTCAGTCTAGTTCTTCTTATAGAAAGGTCAGCGGGTGGGTCAGGCAGCTGGGGAATGTGTGCTTTTTCATGAGTTCAGGCTTCCTGATTCATGGGGTAAGATTTAGCTTTCTTATTGCCTCCCTGAGAAGGATGAGCTCATTGATGGTGACAAGAGCAGACTTCTGTCCTTCCTTCTTTTCTCCAAATGCTGGAAGAAGTGGGATGTGAGCTCTCAAATGTCACAGAAGCCTACAAAACGCTGACTCTTGGATGCCAGGCATAACTGGGGTTGGCTCAGAATGAGGAGACAGGGCAACACCATCGTCAGCTAAGAATTCATTGTTCTGCAGCTTGCTAGGGGCACAATGGCCAGACTGACATGGGAGGGATAGATGTGGGGCGGGGTTGGGGCAGGCAACCTGGGTGTGTCTTTGCAAACACAGCCTTCTCAGGGTGGGGAGAGGAGCGTGCAGGATTCTTCAACAGGCAGACTGTGTGCGTTTAGGGCACCAAGGAGAAGGGACACAAAAAATCCCGACAGTACGAAGCAAAACACATATACCCAAACAAAGTGGGTTTATGTTTATTATGATGTTTATTGCTTAAAAAGAGCATTGAAGTCGTGGTAGGAAAATTCAGAATTTTGTTTAGTGTTACGTATTTTGAATCACAAGCGGTGGGTGGGCACCATGACCTTTGCAGAGTTCAGGGTGTTATTTGGATCGGGAGGTCTCCTGGATTGAATGGTAGCAGACTCCCTTGTGGGCAGAAGAGCAGCTGATGGGCTAATGGGCATCCCTGTGTGGACTTCTGACCCTTTGCAAAAGGGCTCTGGTGGGTTAGAAGTTGGGTTGGGATGGAAATTATTTATTTCTTTGTTCACTGTGATTATTCAAGTTTTCTTTTGTGTATATGTTATATGCATATGTATTTCCAAGACCTTAATTTTATTAATGTAAAATAATGCAATTAATATGTTATTGCACTTTTCTTGAGCAACATTACTATTTTATGGTAAGAGTAAACGAAGTCCCCTTTTAGGGATTATTCTATGCATTCACACACATATATGTGGAAATGCACAAATGAGAACCAGATTGTTTTGTGTGAAATGGCTTTTTTGAAAACAAGTGACATTGGACTGTAGATTTCTTTTGTCGACTTGTATTTTTTCACACACAGCCTGTCCCGTGGGGTGTTGTGACACATTGGTCTGCTTCACTGCCTTAATTACAGCCTGCTAGTCCACAGCATGGCTTCGTTATATTGGCTTAGCTATTTCCCTTTTCATGGGCATTTGGATGGTTTCCAATTTTTCATTATTGCAAAGAATGCTTTAGTCAACATCCTTGAACACAACTCCTTGGGCACAGGTAAAAGGGTCTCCACAAGGCAGGTATAGAAAAACACCAGGTCCTAAGATTTTAGATTTTCATAGATATGGACAACCTGCCCACCACAGGGGCTGTAAAAATTGGTATTTACATTGCAGTATTAAAGTATCCACTTCCTACATCTCTGTCAAAACCTGATCATAAGGAAAAAAATTGCCAGTCTAATGAATGAAAAGTGATGTCTCATTGGTTTTCTTTGGCATTTCTCTGATTACCGTGAGGCTATTTTTATTTATTTCTTCATCTTTTCCTGCATTCACATTTTTCCTCAAGAAACACATGCTACTTTTGAAAGGAGTTTTCTTCTCCTCTCACTCCCCCTCCTCTTTCTCGTTGTTGAAACAGACATCACCACGTAGAGGAGGACTGTTTGCCCTGATTAGACCATGTTATGGTCTAATGCTCTTCCTGAACTTACCACTGGACCTATCACTGTGGGGAGGAGAGGCTGGGGTCTGGGTCAGTCCCACAGACCTCATGGCTGCTCCTGAGTGGAGGAGGGGTCTGTTTATTGAGCCGTGACCCTTTCCTGTTCTGATATTCTCTAACTATGGGAAGGACTGACATTCTGCTTGTTTAATCAATGACCTTTGGGTTGAAAAGATCAGAGAACTACACAAGCTAGATCAAGTGATAAATAGGATTTATCTGGGGGTTGGAGCGAAGCGGGGAGCATCTTCCAGAACACAGGGCAGGAAAAAAAGCTGGGCTGGGGTAGGAACTGGAATGCTGGCAGAAACAAAGGCCACTCTCTCTTCTTCTCTGCTTTCCCAGGCACATCTCCTTCTTTTCTCCCTTTCATCCTGACCGGCTGCTTCTGCTCACATGTTGTGTGTGTGACAAAGGCTGGCCATCTTAACTTTGATTTAATGTCTTTTCTCTGTAAGTACCCACCATGTATTTCCTATCATCTCTGGGTCTTCTAGTTCAATTTCTTGAGAGGGTAAAAATATGATTGGTTCCTAGCCAGCGAATGGACAGGCTGCGTCATGTGTTCCCAACCTGATCCAGTCAACTTGTCTGCCTGACATGGAGGACAGACCTGCTCCTGTCAGCGTCTCTGGGTGTGGCATTTCCTTTAGAAACTCCAGGGGCAGGTCAGGCAATGGAATGTGTCTCCTACAAAGGTGTGGTCTTCTAAAATCTGAGGAATTGGGCTGTGTTCTAAATTATGTCAGTATGAGTAAGAATAACAGGAACTCCTCCAAAATGTTCCCCTTTCCCTCCCCCTCTTTGACCCCCAAGCCCAAATTCTGGAGATCTAAGTTAAGTTTTATGCACAGAGATGTTCTATACTTACTATATATATTGATAAATATAAATGGACAAAATGTCCTGTACTCAAAGGATGGCTAAATAAAATATGTCTATTCTATGGCAGGTTGTGTGTCATAAAAGTGATGTTCATGAAAGTTTAAAATAACAAGGGAAATGCATATTATAATATATAATAATAGAACATGTAAAAACAGACTGTATTCGTACATATGGTATGATCACAGCTATATAAATAAAAAGAAGCCAAATTATATATACATACACACATGCTCACGCACATACACATGTAAATGCAGCAGTCTGCTTCTTTGACAATGGCACTTCTTTCTCTCCTCTACTATTCTGAAATGAAGTAAATACACATTACTTTTGTAAAGGGAATAACCTAATAAACTTTACTGGGAAAAGACTGCTTGGGCCTCCATGGGTAAAATTATAATATTTCCAGAATATCTCGCCTGGCTTTAGTAGTCTGCATATCAATAGGCGTGCAAAGGTGGAGAGAAGTGTGGCTTTAGGGCCTTTGCATCATTCCTCCGGGTGGAGAGAAGTCATCTCCATATCAGTGGGTAATTACCTGGGCAACCGAGGGCGTGTCTGAACCTGAGAGGTTAAGGGGAGGGGGCTGGCTTGCTCGCCAATTTTTGCTGCTGCTGGAGCAGGAGAGAGAGATGGACCGAACTGCAGTTTGTAAGCAATAAACGAGTTTTAAACTTTATTTTCCCCTTTGACTGATTTCGGTTTTTAGAGGTATTTTGCTCCGGAATTTCCTCTCCCCGGACTTACAGCCTTTTAAGCCCTCAACCATGTGACTGAGGGCTCTTCTCAGTAATGTCTGAAAACTATCTCCACTAGACTCTGAGTTCTGGGACAATGGGGAATATTCTTTATTTCACCACGGTGTCACCAGAGTTTAGCAAGTGCTAACACCAGAGTGCCTGAGCACGTAGCAGATACTGAGAAAATATTTGCTGAGTAAGTGAATGAATAATGAATGAATCTTTAAGCTAGGGGGACTGGGACGGGGAGATGTGGTTAGTGGCCACTGTGCCGTGGGATTCCAGCCCCTTGCCTAGAAGTTTGAGTGGAATGAGCTGATCAGTGGCCATAGCTTTGCGAAGCACTACTTGATGTCCTGAACAGTGCAGGCCTCCAGCTTTTCCAAATAGTCCTTCATGGGAGATGAGAAGTTCACCTGGAGTCCCATTATTACCTTGTCAAGGCCACCACTGGTAGCCTACTCTGATCAGAAACGTAGGAGACCCCCTTGGTTCACTCCCTGCACCCACCACTTTGCTGACACCCAAGGAATTGGGGACTCCAGCCTGTGCAGCTCAGTCCTCCAATCAGGCCTGAGACCAGCACTATGCCCGTTTCCCCTTCACTGTCTCAGGGTGGTGTGTTTCTGAAGTTGGACCGAGGTCTTACTAAAACCAGAGCTTTCTATTCTAAGAGAACTGAGGAAGCCAGACTCTTATCAGTGCAGCAGGGAGTGTGTGTGTGTCTGTATGTGTATGTCTTCAATTAGTATTCTGAGATCAATAATCTACCAGGGAGTGTCCAATGCGTCTCACATCTACTAGTACCTGTCTGTGCTATATCTTCTTGGCCTGTGAACACCCTTGAGTCTCCACCGTTCTAAATCTCATCTCTTTCCTCCTTTGCCCAATTCTATCCTACCAGGGGTGGCTGCCCTCACTGGGATGGCCCATTATGCCCCTTATAGCTCCCGTGTCCTTCAGGCTCTGGCAGCAACCTGTTTATCCCTGGAATTCTCAATCACCAGGGGCTGCCCAGGGACTTCTTACACACGCCCACAACACCTCTATTCATATCATAGCAAGTAAGCTTTCATTCCTGTTACTTCTTCAGCTCCTCCTCCTGTGTCACAGATGTCCCTGCAGTCAGTGGACTCAGGAGAGCTCCAGGCCACCCAGAAGTCACTTCAGGATCTAGTAATTGTTTCTTAAAGACTTACTCTGTGTCAGGCACTTTTCTTGGTGTTATAGTAATGGACAGGGCAGAACTGATTCCTGCCTTAATGGAACTCATCTTCTACCAGGGGATTCAGACATCAATAGAATTAAAACATAATGATTTAAGCTCAGTGGTGGTAAAAGCTGTGAAGAAGTACAAAGTGTCACGAAAGCACCTGGGACTCCACTGACTTGGGGTGGGGTGGTTAGGGAAGGCGTCACTGAAAAGTAAGAGCCAGAGTGTGAAGATGAGCTAGAAGGGGAAGTGAGGTGGGGGCACTGCGCGTACTCCAGGCCAACGTGCATTCCAGTCTCTCGGGCACCTTGTTTTGGAATGGGGCTCAAGATTCCTTATTTCTCACAAGCTATGACATCAGAGCCCCTGGTCTGGGAGCCTCCTTTTGAGTAGCAAGGTTCTACTACAGTGGTTCTCAACCTTGGCTGAATATTGAAATCACCTGTGAGGTTTGACGACTGCAGTGCCAGGGTGCGACCTCCAGAGATTCTGACTTGCTTGGTCTTGGATGTGGGTTGGACATTAGGATTAAAAATAAACCTCCTCAGGGGATTTTAAGGTGCAGCCAGGGTTGAGAACCCTTGATGTAGACAGGGGTAACTGAAAGGGTTCTTTAGCTACCCGACTCACTCGCTCGCAAGGAAGGACACGAGAACTCCGTCAGCGTGGTGTTATTCCGTGTAAGACAGACAGGGTGGCTGTCTCGCAAAAGAGAGAGAGAGAGAGAGAGAGAGAGAGAGAGAATAGGGTGTGTTTTGGTGATGGGGTCTTAAGGGGTGGGATGAAATGTTTAGAGATAAGGTGAGGCAAGTCCAGGCATGATTTTCACCGGCCCATGTGCTTGGGGCCATGGGGTCAATGGAGAATAAAGTCTTACAGTAACAGCATGAATAAACCCCAGAAGTGAGAAGGCCCATGATACATCAGACAAGTGCTAGCAGCACAGTGGTAGGACTTGAGGCTGGTGAGGCAGGCAGGGGCTGGGTCATGAAGGCCTCCTGGTTTACTTTAAAGGTTTGGGGTTTTATGCTAAGAGCAACAGGAAACTTCTGAAGGTTTTACGTATGCAATTGAATCTGGTTTTGAAAGTATCTCTTTGGCTGTAGTGTGGGAATAGGTCGGAGGGGAAGATTGACAGCAGGGTGACCAGTTAGACATTAACAGACCAAGCTGACGGGAGATGATGGTGGCTCATTGCAGTTTGGGTCCCCGGGGGCAGAGGCTGGGATGGAGCTTCATGGGCAGGGCGTTTAAGCCGTCCTGTGGAGGGGAGGAAGGGCAGCAGGGTGGGGCAGGAGAGCCGGGGTGCGATGAGGGTGAGGGGACGCCGAGTGCGGGGCCCAGAGATGCTCCTGGGGCGTGTGGATCGTTGTGAGCTGAAGGCAGTCAAGACCTGGCACTCAGAAAGTGTTTTTTTTTAACCTCTCTCTGAACTGCCTAAAAGAATTTAGATGGGGGCTTGCACCGAAAGGAGAGTTCATCCCGGAGATAACTTTTTATATCAGGAAAACCTATCTGCACGGCGCGGCAAACATTTGTTTACCAAGCACATGCTCTTCTCTTCCTGCGAACCGTCTCCTTCCCCTGTGAAGTCCCGGGCCCCGAGCGCCTTCTCCTCGGCTCCGGACGGCACAGGGGCCTCCGTTACCTGACTGTCTTCGAGCCCCATTTCTTTGAGGTTCCCATATGTGCAGAATTAAATGTGTTTTTTTTTTCTGTTAATCTGTCTAACGTCATTTAATTATTAGACCAGTCAAAGAACCTAGAAGGGAAGAAGGGGAGAGTTCTCCTCCCCACACAGGCACGACAAAGCCATGGCCAGCCCCACCCGAAGCTCAGGAGGGTATTTGGCCTGAGCCATGTCCTTCATCAGCACAGAATGGCCAGGCACTTATTCCCCTGCTTTGATCAGACCCCGGGTTTGGGCCGCCCGAGGACAGTGGCTCTCCGTACCCGAGACAGGAGTGGACAGCATGGCAGCAGGTTCTTTCCTGAAGGGGGGCCTGCATGGTGCGCCTCCATGTCCGGCCCGCTGGAGGAGTGGAGAGGAAGCGAGACAGAGAAGAGGATGAATGAGGGTGATAGTAGAGGGCAGTGGGGTCAGATGATTGATTAGATTCACCAGATTTCAGGAGCTCGTATGTTCCTTCATTCCTCAGCAAACACTTACTGAGACCTGTTATGTACCAGGCGCTGAGATTTAACAGTGAACAAAACAGACAAAAATCCCTATCCTTGTGGAACTTAAAATAGGGAAGAAAGACTAACTAATAAATGTAAGTGAAATGTATAGAATGTTAGAAAGGGATAGGTGCTAAGAGGAAAAAGGATCGAAAGTGTTTGCGTGCATGTGAGAGTTGGGGTACTGCCATCTTCAGTGTCGTGGGTGGGGAAAGGCATGTTAAAAGTTGACTTTTAAGTAAAGATGTAAAGGAATAAGGGAGCTGCCATGTGGAAGTCTGAAGAAAGAGCATTCTCAGTGAAGATACAAGTACAATGACTCTGAGTCTTAAAGTGATGGAGAAGATTTTAATAATGAAGATGCAATTTACAACTGTATCTGTAGCTGTAGTTTCTCCCTTTCAGCTTTCCTTCCAGCTTTCATACATTCATTCTCCCAGGTGCTAAGAAGACCTTGGAGTTTCAAACATAAATAAGACCTGGTTCCTGTCCTTGAAAACCTCACAGCTTGGGAGACAGACGGTCTAGAATTACATTACAGTTATTTTATCTTCAGACTCCAGCCAAAAGCCACCTAGACAGGCAGGAATGGCACAGAAGGGAGTTGGAAATGTGGCCTGAGAAGGGCCTAGAATGAAGGCTAATCACGAGGCTGATGTACAAAGATGGACATGAGGTAAGGCTTCTCGCCTGAATTGCGTGATGGGTTCCAAGGTGGTTCAGGCAGAAGTTGGCTTCCAGGTTGATTTTCCCAGACTGAAATGATTCAAATCCAGGTTGATTTTCCCAGGGCAGGAGGGAGGTAGAGTCTACCGCAGGGAAGCTGGGATGGGTGGCTTTGCCTTTCCTGGTGACTAATGAATGGTGGTGGGCTTATCGAGGGATAGGTGAGTGAGCCTGGCTTCAGGCCCTGAGGAGGGGTCCGTGAGGCCAAGGGAGAGTCATGAGAATGGGAAGAACAGGCCAGGCCTGAAGAGTGGGGCACTCCGGGGCAAGGTAGGCGCCGAGGGGCGGACATTTGGGCCTTGCATCCTGGCTCCAGGTGGTTGATAAACCACCCCAAGACTGAGTATCCTAAGACAACAGTCTGTTATTCTGTCATTTCTGATGATTTTGTGAGTTGCCAGACAGTTCTTCTGTGATCTTCCTGGGCTCACCGATGCTCTGAATAGTCAGGGGGCAGCTGGAACAGCCAGAAGGGCCAGGCCGGTCTCATCCACACAGCTGGCAGTGGGTGCTGGCTGCCGGCCAGAGTGCCTTGGCTTTTGTGTAGCCTCTCATCTGGGAGTAAACTAGATGGACTGGAGGGCGTCGCCCAGGAGGGCGAAGGTGGAGCTGCAGGGTCGCTTAAGGCTAGGCTCCGGGACTCACCTAGTGTCACTTCCTCCACATTGTGTTGATCACAAGCTTGTTGCAAGGACCACCCAGAATCAAGGGATGGAGACATAGACTCCATCTCTTCATGGGAGGAAAGGTAACATCGTATTGCAAAGAGATCTTGGTAAAAAGATTTACCATGGAGATCCAAGAGTACATAGGAACCAGGTGGTCAGAAAATGGAGTATCTGGGCTGGGGACTAACCCCGGTTTAATCCCTATGGACTTGAAGTGATAGTGGCCTGAGACTGCCTGCTTGAAATCCAAATTCCCCACCTCGACTTTGTCCCTGAGGAGGTGAGACAGAGAAGACCAGAATGCAAGGACTGATGTTTTCCCTCGGCCTGTGGTGCTCCCTGCCTGCCCGTCCCCAGGGTGGCAGGCTAACCTCAGCAATCCAGCCTTGAGGGACCCTGCCCACACAGGGCCGCTCTCCAGCTGAGCTTTGCCCCTGCAGCAGTCCAGGCTCCAGATGAGGTGTATCCCCTCAGCAGGAGGCAGCTGTCGCCATGTGGGCCTGGAAGGAAGGAGGGGAGGCCCTGCTGCCCCTCAGTGCTGTCTCTTCTTCCCACCAGAAAGGCCACCATTGTTGGGGGCGGGGTCTGAGCTTTCTGTCCCTTAGCAGGGAATTGCAGTCTGGTGGAGTCAGAGGAAGGGAGAGTCCGACTGGGGACATGAGGATTTCCCATAGTGCCCTTGGCCTGCCCTCACACTACCTGGACGGGAAACCGGGCAGAGCCTTCTCCAGTCGGCTTTAGGTTTGGCAACTAGGCAGTGACTGTGGCTGTGGGGACCGAGGGGTGAGGGAAGAGTCCCAACCAGCTGTCTCTGATATGGACCTGTAAACACCAACTGTCACCCAGGCCAGGGAGACATCTGTCCCTCCTGTTCCTCCCCTTGAACTCTGCTCCTCCCGCCCTAACAGTAGTCACAGAAACCCATGGCCGCTCACTGGGTAGCCTTGCAGAGGACTTTTAATCTATTTTAGACCAACAGTGATAGAGATGAGCACCCTGGTCTTCCCCCAGCGACCATGACCCAGTTCCATCAGTTTTGGCTACGGAGAAGATTTAAGTAAGGGTTACTTCCAGGCCCCATCTCTTGCTTCCTCCAAGGACCGCCTGATCCCAGCCTGCAGCTCCCTCAGCCCCAACAGGAGGCAGAGGGAGGCCCCAGAGCCATTCCCTGGTGGCGCTCGTCCAGGGGACTGGAAGGACCACTCCTTTTAGGCTGGGCCAAATGGCACTTCCTGTTTCAAAGAAAAGTCTTACTATGGAGAGGGTTCTAACAGCTGGCACCAGCCGGTGGGAGAGAGAAATATAAAGTTAATCGAGCAATGCAATTTAACTTTCTCTTGAGGTACAAACTAGGGTTAAAAATCCCAGGGGGATGTGCTTCTGGGCACAGGCAGTTTGTTGAGATGGGCTAAACGGGACGTGCTGGGTGGGTGAGAAGCATGGGAGCTTGGTGTGCATGGGCCCCTCCTGTGCCTCGCCCGTGCCAGGTGAATGGCTGCATATGAAGCAGAAAGGCTTTCTAAACCTCTGATGGCCACTGACTGCCCTTCTCCTCTGCTCTCGGGCTCCACATGCCCCAAGCCCGCCGATGGAGGCTCAAGGACTGCCCAGACCTTTCTGTAAGCGGAACGGTCAGAAGTGGGATTCCCAGCCTGTCCTAAACCAAGCTCAGTTTGCTGAGTCCTAGCCTCCCAGTCTCTGGCTGCATCAGCCTAGGACCTCCCTGGGGACTTGGCCCCTATTTGAGAAGACTGAGCTCCCTGAGCCAGAGGCTGGGTCTTATTTTTGTATCTCCAGAGCTGATCACAGTGTATCTGGCACAAAGTAAGTGCTTAATATAGTGTGACTATAACATCTTAATATATTTGGTTTTACAAAATCAAATAATTCAAAACTCTTTAAAGGACACATATGAATGTTCTTATATGAAGTAAGGATAGATACACAGTTTTTTGGGGGAAGTTTACAGGTTCTTTAAGAACATAAGGGGTGGTGTTTTAGTCTGCTTACACTGCCATAACAAAGTACCACAGACTGTGTGACCCAAACGACAAAAATTAATTTTCTCATAGATCTGGAGGCTGGGAAGTCCAAGGTCAAGGTTTGGCCTGGTCAGTTTCCGAGGAGGCCTCTCCTCCTGGATTGTGGATGGCTGCCTCATCTTCACAAGGCCTCTCCTCTGAGCGCAGACAGGAGAGAGAAAGCTAGTGCTCTGGTGTCTTTTCTTACAGGGACAGTAATCCTGCAGGATGAGGGCTCCACCCTTTTGACCTTATTCAACCTTAACTACATCCTAAAGGCTGTATCTCCCAGTACATCTAGGCTTCAACCTAGGAGTTTTGGGGGGACACAATTTAAACCATAGCAGGTGGTGCAGATCACAACCATGAGTATCCCAGGTGTAGCCCCAGGTGAGAGGTGGTCACGATGAGTCCTTCCCCTCGGCAACCCGGGCGCTTGTCCAGTGCTGCCCATCTCCCAAACACCGTCCTCCTCAAGCCTCATTGCCGCACTCCCCACCATGAGTCCTCTCCATCTCTCTGTGAATTAATTTTTACTTCGGCGAGAGTAGGGAAGGAGTCATGCTATTTGTCCAGAGAGGGTTCACGGCCGACTCCATCGCTGACTCTCCTCTCCCTGCCCAGAGGCAGGAGGACTTGAGGCAAATGGAGGGTCGGGGCTCCCTTGAATCCATACCGTCGCCTTTATTGCTGCTTTCGCTCCTCTCTTGATGTTGTGGTGACAACTGTGAGAGAACCAGACCCAGGGAAAGTGGCGAAGTGGGAGGGAGCTGAGCTCTGACTTACAGAAAAATCTGACAAAATCCAAATATACTTTTATTATAAAGGAAGATATAAACATAGTATAAACAAACTCATCTTATTCCCTTATTTGAACATTAAACTTCATCTTTATGTGGCAAGTATCTTTTTGTACCAGTGACTGACATGTTAAATACAAGGTTTTGGAATGTTGTTCTGGCTTGTGTGATTCTGGAAGGTTCCAGAATGTATTTCTAGTAGGCTGCTCAATGACACAAAGGCCCTGGTGCTCTCTGTGACAGGGACAGGTAATGAGTGTTCACTGAGCTGCCACATGAGCATCTTGGAGGAGATTAAAGGCTGGGTAGGTGTTTTTCTAGGCTATACATATAATTAAATTTACATCTTTATTTATTTTACGCTGATTAGTCTAGCAGCTGTTTTCTTTGGACCAAACACTGAACTGTGCATATTTCCATTGTAAAGAGGAAAAACAGAATACCCACGAAATGCAAGAGGCCTTTCCGTTTTCTGGCGAAGCGCCAGTTGCACCTGCCCTGTGGAGCCATTTGGGCCTTTATGGTCTTGCAGGTGCTGTTTGTTCCCTGATCCCTGCTCTACCTGTTTCTCGGTGTCGTAGGTCTTGCTCTGAGTATAGAATATGTTTTATTCTTTTTTCTTCAAAGATTTTTTTCTGTGTGTGATTATAAAAGCAATTCATGTTCACTGTAAAAACGTGCCAAGTGCAGAATGATATAAAGAAGCAGGAACAAGAAAACCCCACTCACACTCTTAGGACATAAGTACTAGGTATCGCCAATCCCTATTCACATTTTGTCCTAGTTCTTAACATTTGGTTTTCTTTATAGTTTTGACAGTATTTTTCAATATTGTGTCTTGTTTTCTTCACCTGACATTACTTCTTAAGCAGTTTTATTGTCATTCGAGCAAATAATTCTGTAAACATGATTTTTAATAGCTGACTGACATGCTACTTGCAGATAGTTAATGGATAATTTTTCAAAGCTGAAATTAGGACTCTCATACAAATATAAAATGAGCATATGTCAAGGACTTTATTTAAGTCATTAGTGAATGAGGGAACTAGTATGTTGCTGCACTTTGTTCAAGGGGAATTTAAAGAACTACACATACACGGATAATCGGGAATGCTGAAATGAACTTACAAATAGATACTAAACTGGAGTATCCAGAGGGCAATAATCAGTTGTATTTCCACTGGATGCAATTCATTTACATTTCTATGGAAACAAGGAATTTGCATTTTATCAGTTTCCACAATTCACAAAAGACAATGAAAGGCACTTATAACTCAGTAATCTTTTTTGGAATTTTTTTTGGCCGTTTGGAAGTCTTTTATAATTTTTCCTGGCAAGATGATTTTACTTAGCTGCTAGGACTATGTGTGTAGTGTGTCTACATGAATGGGTGTGAGGGAGGGACTGGTTTTCTTCCTGTCTGAGAAAGAGACAGCAAGTTGCGGAACCTCCAGGACCCACAGGCCCTCTCTGCAGAATGAGGAAAGCTCGGATGGTTTCTGAAAGTCTTTCCGGAAGCTCTGATGTCCACAACTCCCCTAATTACCCTGAGACAAGGGTCTACACGGAACATGTAGCTGTGTGTTTGCCTGTTTCTACTCTTATTCCTTTTAGCAAGATCACACAGGTAGGATATTTAATTCTAAGTCCTCATAGATTTAAGATCACATTTCATTGATTCTAAGATTAAAAAAAAATATTTTATCAGCTCTGAGATTGAGAGGTTATCTTACCAAAGGTGATGCCTTATAATGGCTGTTGAGCAGTTGGCAATCATGATGTGAAGCGATCATGGCACGTGCACACGCACACATATACACTTGGCTGTCATGCCTGGTGATGTGATTGGACACCTTCTTCCCTTTGACTTCTCAGCCAGCAAATTATTTAACGATGGAATATGAATCTTTGGTTATTGTCTGAAAACCTTCTGTGAACGTCTGGAAAGGTCAGTTTTAAACCTTGCAGAATGGGTGACTGTGACTTGGAAAATAATGAAGTTTTCTTTTAAGAAGTGTGTGCCACCAACACTCTTGAGGCCACAGAAGAGAATATATGTGTGACAAAATGGACAGTGATGACTCTGACTTGAAAAGTGATTTGGAAGGGTTGGACACTGAATGTGAAGAAAGTTTAGGAAAATCTTAACCAATGTATTTCACTTAATTGTCCTTTCGAATGTAAGCCCAAGAGGGAAATAATTTAACAATCCGTGTTTAAATTAATCTTCAAAAAAAACCTTTTACAATAGTTTAAATAAACTGTAAGAGGAGAAAAGCATTGTGTCATAGTTTAATTGCCATTATTTTTACTTTATTTTTTATTGACATTATTTTGTTTTTTCATTTTTAAAATAGCAGTGCTTTCTCCATTGAGGGTGTTTTCAAATTGATGAAATATAGTAATAGCTTTACAAAAAGGAAAAAGAAACACCATTGTGATAGTAAGAAGATTACAAGATGCATCCCTGCCTCACGGATAGAAGAGATTTGTAATCCAAATAAAACAGAACAAACAATAATCCAAAACCTTATTTTTTTTTCCTGATTGCAAAAGTGATGCTTGATGGAAGCAGCCCCCAAATCCATCAGCTGACGAATAGGTAAGCAAGAGGAGGTATATCCATAAGGTGGAGCATTATTCAGCCACAAAAAGGAATGAACTACTGATATATGCTGCAACATGGATGAACCTAGAGAACATGCCAAATGAAAGAAGCCAGACGCAAAAATATCATATAATTCTATTGATACTAGACTTAAATCCAGAAAAGGCAAATTTATGGAGACAGAAAACAGATTAGTGATTGCCAAGGGCTGAGAGGAGGGAGGAATGAGAAGTGACTGCTTAATAAATATAAGGTTTCCTTTTGGGATGCTGAGAATTTGATATGGTGATGCTCGCATAGCGCTGTGAATGGACTAAATGCCACTGAGTTCTATGATGTGAAATAGTTAAAACGGAAAATTTTTTGTTATATGTATTTTATCACAATAAAATAAATAAACATCCTCCCCCAATGTGATATTTACTGAAACATTTAGGAATTCTGAATTGTAAAAACAGACCAGGGGAGGCAATATTAGTGATGGAATATTGTCGAGTCCCTTAGTGATTGGAGCCTGCCACTTACTGTCCGCTCTTTTTGTCTCACTGAAGCCAAGGGCTTACTAGTGAGGCCCACAGTCAACCAGACACCCAAAGGTCCTTCCCTCCATCCTTTATGGGGCCACTTTCATCTTTGGAGCTGCTTCTGTGGACCCATAGAACCAATGGGGTGGGCAATCGGTCCCTCGGGGCTGTTAGCAATGCGCCTGATGCGGCCACTGAAGGCTCTTAAGTGGCTCATTCCGTCCACCCCAACCTGAGCGGCCATTCTGAGCCGTTCCTGCCATCTTACATCACATCGTCTTACATGTACATTAGAGTACATAGGTATTTGTAATTTGGAGAGAAAGGTAAGAGTCTGTACAAGTTCCCCCAAGAAGCTTCAGGTGCAGTAGGAGGAGCTCCTTTCCTTACAGGGTGAGAAGTTGCCAGGAGACACCACAGAGAGGTACACCACAGAAAAACCAACCAACCAACCAACCCCTCACAAATCTAATCTCAGGCAGAGCCCCACTCCGTTGGGACACTCCATCCACATGAAAACGACCAGAGTGTCTGAGACAGTATCGTAGAAGTGACCTGATCTTGTGTGTTCCAGAAAAGCAAGGATCAGCATGGACTGGGTTTTGGTAGTCCCATCATGGAAGAAGAGGGTTTGAGTGGGAGTAGGGGAAAAGCAAGGGTGGGAATCAAGGAGGAACATTTGAAGAGAAGTGGAAAATAAATATGATGGTAAAAGTTGTAGCCTGAGAACTTGTTAGGGGACCAGGAAAGTTATTATGTTACTTGCTGCCTTCATTTCTGCATCTGCGAAATGGGTCTTCAACTCTCTCCTTGAGGAAGGGGTGGTATATGGAGGACCAAGGGAACATTTGCAATGTATTTGGAGTTCTTTAAAGAAAACCCAAAGAGGACTACAAGACATTTATTCATTAAGTACAAAAACCTTTCATTCCCTCCTCCCCCAACCCTGTTGCAACGTGTTTCCCCTCTGGTTTGTTTCTTGTTCCTCTGGAGTAAGAGGCATGGGCATACAGACCTCATTGAAGGCATTGATTGGGAGGGTTTCTCCCAGAGTTGGCCCACTTGCAAACCAGGTAATCTGAGCTGGAGGAAAAAGGCAAAAAAAGAAAAAAAAGAAAAAAAAAGAAAAGAAAACCCCCAGCTTATTAGCACACAACACAAAGCTTTTAACTCAGATCAGAGCTCAGCTGGCCTGGATGCATGAACCGGGGCTGGAGTGGAGGCAGTTGAGTCCAGTTGGAAAGGGGATGGAGGGAATGTGCTTTTCCACAGAATTAAGAGTTTGTTGAGATGGGGGAAGGGGCGAGGAGGGGAAATGGGAAAGAAGTAGCTGGAGAAGGGTGGAGTGCGCTAGGAATGTACTTGAGAATTATCAGGAGCTGAGGCCTCCTTTCATGAAAATCTGGCTGTTGGGTTGGCTAATGTGTTTTTCCAAACTCTAAACTCCTGTGACTCAAGACTGTGGCTTTAGTAATTATCCAAGTACTACTTTGCCCTTGTACATAAATGGCCAGTTACATCAATCTGTCAAAAGGGCCCAGAAGTCTCAAATAAGGATCAGTTCCCCAAAGTCAGGGAATGACCAGACCCAATTTATTTTATTTGGTTTTATTTTATTTTTTTAATTTTAAAAAATTTTGCTACCATTAATCTACAATTACATGAGCAACATTATGTTTACTAGACTCCCCCCATCATCAGGTCCCCCCCACCAACCCCATTACAGTCACTGTCCATCAGCGTAGTGAGATTCTATAGAATCATTATTTGTCTTCTCTGAGTTGTACAGCCCTCCCCGTGCCCCCCCACACATTACATCTGCTAATCGTAATGCCCCCTTTTTTCCCCTTATCCCTCCCTTCCCACCCATCCTCTCCAGTCCCTTTCCCTTTGGTAACTGTTAGTCCATTCTTGGCTTCTGTGAGTCTGCTGCTGTTTTGTTCCTTCAGTGTTTTTCTTTGTTCTTATACTCCACATATGAGTGAAATCATTTGATACTTGTCTTTTCGGCCTGGCTTATTTCACTGAGCATAATACCCTCTAGCTCCATCCATGTTGTTGCAAATGGCAGGATTTGTTTTCTTCTTATGGCTGAATAATATTCCATTGTGTATATGTACCACATCTTCTTAATCCATTCATCTACTGATGGATACTTAGGTTGCTTCCATTTCTTGGCTATTGTAAATAGTGCTGCGATAAACATAGGGGTGCATATGTCTTTTTCAAACTGGGTTGCTGCATTCTTAGTGTAAATTCCTAGGAGTGGAATTCCTGGATCAAATGGTATTTCTATTTTGAGTTTTTTGAGGAACCTCCATACTGCTTTCTACAATGGTTGAACTAATTTGCATTCCCACCAGCAGTGTAGGAGGGTTCCCCTTTCTCCACATCCACGCCAACATTTGTTGTTTGTGTTTTGGATGTTGGCCATCTACACTGGTGTGAGGTGATATCTCATTGTGGTTTTAATTTGCACTTCTCTGATGATTAGCGATGTAGAGCATCTTTTCATGTGCCTGTTGGCCATCTGAATTTCTTCTTTGGAGAAGTGTCTGTTCAGATCTTCTGCCCATATTTTAATTGGATTATTTGCTTTTTGTTTGTTGAGGTGCGTGAGCTCTTTATATATTTTGGGTGTCAATCCTTTATTGGATATATCATTTATGAATATATTCTCCCATACCGTAGGATGACTTTTTGTTCTATTGATGGTGTCCTTTGCTGTACAGAAGCTTTTCAGCTTGGTATAGTCCCATTTGTTCATTTTTGCTTTTTTTCCCTTGCCCAGGGAGATATGTTCATGAAGAAGTTGCTCATGTTTATGTCCAAGAAATTTTTGCTTATGTTTTTTTCTAAGAGCTTTATGGTTTCCTGACTTACATTCAGGTCTTTGATCCATTTCGAGTTTACTTTTGTATAAGGGGTTAGACAATGATCCAGTTTCATTCTCTTACATGTAGCTGTCCAGTTTGCCAACACCAGTTGTTGAAGAGGCTCTCATTTCCCCATTGTATATCCATGGCTCCTTTATCATATATTAATAGATCATATATGTTTGGGTTAATATCTGGACTTTCTATTCTGTTCCACTGGTCTATGGGTCTGTTCTTGTGCCAGCACCAAATTGTCTTGATTACTGTGACTTTATAGTAGAGCTTGAAGTTGGGAAGCGAGATCCCCCCTGCTTTATTCTTCCTTCTCAGGATTTCTTTGGCTATTCGGGGTCTTTTGTGGTTCCATATGAATTTTAGAACTATTTGTTCCAATTCGTTGAAGAATGCTGTTGGTATTTTGATAGGGATTGCATTGAATCTGTAGATTGCTTTAGGCAGGATGGCCATTTTGACAATATTAATTCTTCCTAGCCAAGAGCATGGGATGAATTTCCATCTGTTAGTGTCATCTTTAATTTCTCTTAAGAGTGTCTTGTAGTTTTCAGGGCATAGGTCTTTCACTTCCTTCATTAGGTTTATTCCTAGGTATTTTCTTCTTTTTGATGCAATTGTGAATGGAATTGTTTTTCTGATTTTTCTTTCTGCTAGTTCATCATTAGTGTATAGGAAAGGAACAGATTTCTGTGTATTAATTTTGTATCCCGCAACTCTGCTGAATTCAGATATTAGTTCAATTAGTTTTGGAGTGGATTCTTTAGGGTTTTTATGTACAATACCATGTCATCTGCAAACAGGGACAGTTTGACTTCTTCCTTACCAATCTGGATGCCTTTTATTTCTTTGTGTTGTCTGATTGCTGTGGCTAGGACATCCAGTACTATGTTGAATAAAAGAAAGAGGGGAGAGTGGGCATCCTTGTCTTGTTCCTGATCTTAGGTGAAAAGCTTTCAGCTTCTCGTTGTAAGTATGATGTTGGCTGTGGGTTTGTCATATATTATATGGCCTTTATTATGTTGAGGTACTTGCCCTCTATACCCATTTTGTTGAGAGTTTTTATCATGAATGGATGCTGAATTTTGTCAAATGCTTTTTCAGCATCTATGGAGATGATCATGTGGTTTTTGTTCTTCTTTATGTTGATGTGGTGGATGATGTTGATGGATTTTCGAATGTTGTACCATCCTTGCATCCCTGGGATGAATCCCACTTGATCATGGTGTATGATCCTCTTGATGTATTTTTGAATTTGGTTTGCTGATATTTTGTTGAGTGTTTTTGCATCTATGTTCATCAGGGATATTGGTCTGTAATTTTCTTTTTTTGTGACCAAATGAATTAATTTTTGCATATGGTTTGTATTAAGGGTCCCACTTCATTCTTTTGCATATACTTATCCAGCACCATTTGTTGAAAAGACTATTCTTTTTCCATTGGCACCTGTTCGTGGTTTCTGTGTTGAAAATCAGTTGACCACAAATGTATGGGTTTATTTCTGGACTCTTAATTTTATGCCATTGGTTATTAGGTCTATGCCTGTACCAATATCACACTGTCTTGATTATTATTATTTTGCAGTAAATTTGAAAATTGGGACATCTGAGTCTTCTGACTTTGCTCTTTTCCAGGATTGTTTTTTAACTATTCTGGTCCCATGAAACTTTATATGAATTTTACAATTCTCTTGTTAATTTATATAACAAAACTAGTTGGGATTCTGATAGGTGTTTTGTCAAATTTGTAGACCAGTTTGGGGAGTTTTGCCACCTTCCCAATGTTAACTGAACATGGGTCAATATATTCAGATTCTTTAATTTCTCTCATACCATGTTGAAGTTTTCAGAATAGTGTATATGTTCTATATTTCTTTTGTTAAATCTATTCCTAAATATTTTAATTTTTTGATGCTGTCGTGAATGGCACTGCTTCCTTAATTTAATTTTCAGATTATTCATTGCAAGTGTGTAGAAATATTGACTTTTGTATATTGATCTCACGCTCTGCAACCTTGCTGACCTTATTTATTAGTGCTGATAGCTTTTCAGTGGATTTTAAAGGATTTTCTCTATATAAGATCATGTCATTTATGAATAGAGATTTCAAATTTGGATGCCTTTTATTTATTTTGCTTACCCAATTATCCTGAGGAATGGTGTCTTAGGAGTCTGGAAAGACCAAAAATGTATTGGACCAACCTCTGGAGAGAAGCTAAAAAGTGCACCCACTGTGTGCTCAGCATCCTACTTGGTGATCATGCATGCATCTATTTGTCAAAAAACAAAACAAAGCAAAACATACATGAAGAATTCACTCTATCGTAAAAATCTAGTGGGATTGCCCCTCTTCTGCTCCTGGACTAACAGATTTCTTTTTCAATGGAAAATTATTAAGAACTTCTTTTTGATGTATCATTTCCTAGGCACCAGGGATATGGTGCTGAACAGGAGTGGCCAGCGCTGAGGTCCAGGTCTAGCAGGGAGGTAGACAAGTCAAACTGAGAATTGTACACTTATGAGAACAGCACAGTCTAGGAGAGGGATGTACAGAGTGACATGCAGGCATAAGAGAGAGGGAACTGAGGAAGGGAAAGGGGGAAAATGTTCCTAGAGGAAGCTGATGGGATTGGGACATCTTGAAAAGTAGGAAGGGGGCCCAAGTGTGTTTCAGGCACGTGCCAAAGCCCCAACTGGCTGTCCACCAAGACCAATTCTGCAGTGATTTTTCCTTCTGTTTTTGGCTGATGTATAAATAAGTGTGTAGACCCTCAGCAGAAGTCCTCAGAGGATCTGGAGAACTGAGTGAGACTAAGAGAGAAGTAACAGAGGGAAAGAATGTCTGGGCCAACCAGGAAGCACAGATCTGACTTCCTCTCGGACTGGTGAGAGCGATTACTCATCCTCGTCCTCCTCTTCCTGGCAACCCTCTTTCCGGGGCCCGTCTGCATATGACTTTGTTCTCTGGGGCTTTGCCCTCCTCAGGGCAAGGGGCCTCAGTTCAAATCCTGTCCTAGGTAGCCATAAGTGTCTACTTGACCCAAATGTACTATTAAAATGTCTGATTGTAGGGTGGCCAACCATCCTGGTTTGCCAGACACGATCCCAGTTTTAGCCTGGAAAGTCGTGCATCCTGGGAAGCCCCTCAGTCCCAGGCAAACTGGAATGGTTGCTCACCTCATTTTCAAATTCCCCAGACTTGACAAGGTGCTCCCTTCCAGAACTGCGCCTTTTACAGTCGGTCCCCGCAGCCTTCAGGAGAGGGCAGGCTGAGCAGGCTCCTCAAACCCAACAGAAAGTCTTGGTCAGTGGCTCTGGAGAAGTCAGGGGCTGCACCCTAGCTCACCAGGGGGTAGGTTTCTGATGTGAGGAGCAATGAATCATGACCCTCTCTTACCTGATCTACTTGCCCCTGTGAGGGGTTGTGGAGAGTCACGCTCATTTGCTAATGATAGATTTAAAATGACTCTGAGCCGCCTCAGAGGTCTGTCTCTACTCTCCTGAAAGTGCTGATTACACAGAATGATGCCCTCTGGTTTCATAACTGGACAAAATGCACCTCACTGGGGTCGGGGGGGGGGAAGAGAGAGAGGGAGAGAGAGAGAAGGAGAAGGAGGAGGAGGAGGAGGGGGACACACACACCAGAGGGAGAGAGTTTCCATAGGTAATAACCCATCACCTATAAAAAACTCTCACTAGCTCCTTAGATGTGACTTCCCTTTATAAAGAAATCTTTCTCCCATTTTCTTTCCTTTCCCCCATTCTGGAAGCTCTTTCTCACCTGTCACCTTAAGGACCCAGTTTAAGTCCTCGCCCTTCGAGAAGCCCCTCTGGCTAACCCAGGCCACCCCATCCTCCCTTTCCAGTGTGCTTGGAGCTTCTACCCAGCACTTCCTCCCACTGCATGTGGTTTGGATTGTTTCCTGATAATTCCAAGGCGTTAGTCTCCTTTTCTCAGAAGGACTGTCATTTCCTCAAGGGCAGGGCAGGGCTGCGCTGTCTACCTCATCTGCACACCCTGGGGGCTTGGGGTGGTGCTGGGTGTAGCAGGAAGTGGGGTCCTGCTAGAATGTTCTCTTCATCTGCCTCCAGCCAGTTCCTGTACAGGGCTGGGACTTCCTGTCCTCAACCAGGCTATGGAGGTACATCTAAGACTTTCCCACACTCAGATCTCTTCTCTGATTTGTTATCCTAGCAAGTTTGGTTGATTCATGCTGCCCTACTCATTCCTTAAGGCTGTTGTGTGTCAGGACTGGCCCTTTTCCCTGATTAGGGTACTAACAGAATTTGGCTGGTGGGCGGCCTTCCCTTAATGAATGAAAACCAAATTGTAAATTCACCCAAACAAGTTCTTATCTACCTTGTTCTTGGAGAACAATTAGTGTTCTGTTGTTATGAAAGCCACCAGTGTGGTGAGGCTGTCTAATTACTTTTACATACTAAAGCTCTTTTGATTCCCTTTATTCTGGTGCCAAATTTTATTTTGATTATGAGGGGAAACTAACCTTTTGTTTTTTAAACCAATATGGGTATTAATCATTATCACTGATGGTCTGCCAGAAAAAAACTTATATTCAAGAAATAGGATGTTCAACCCCCGACTCAATGGGGCAACCCCTGGAATTGCCTCTGGGAGCCCAGCTGCAAGGGCACGAAGGCCCCGCGGACATTTCTCCTTCCCACTGGGGAGGTGGACCAGCGTGGGACAGACTAGTCAGGATCGTTCATTCACTCACATTTTACTATGTAGCTGCTAAGTCCTTGCAAATAACATGCCATCTTTTGTCTATATATTCCCCTTCTGCTTTATTTTCTACACATGGGCTTTCTAATTTTTTATTTCCTATATAGCACCCTCCTGGTTAACCACCTCTCTTTGGAGTTCACGTGTAGTTGGATATGGAGAGGAAAATTTCACCTCTGCAAAGCAAAACACATCTGAGGTGCCAGGCACGGGGAACCATTTGCTATTCCCTGAACATGTCATGCTTTTCATGAAGGCAGTGCTTCATGTCAGGCTCATAAGTAGCCCTGGGGATTGGTTCATGCTGAATCATCAGCGGAAGCAAAGCGTCATCAGGCTCTTAGGTGGGAAGTCACCTTACCTAATGAGGGCATCTAGTGTGACTGGCCTGCCCCTCTGGCTTTGTCAAAGAAAGCACTGTGACCGCAGGGGGTGTGGGTGGGTTTTGGCATTTTGCTTTGTGTCCAATATTATCTAGTTCCTCTGACAAACATGGGCTCAGGGACTATTTGATCTTAGGTACAGCAAGGGACCCAAGTTCCATCCTATTCATAGAGACTCGCGCCTTTGTAGGTAGACAAGGCTCACTTGCAAAAGGTCAAGCGAGTCCAGGCAAGGTTGGAGGAGCATTTCTGATGTTCCTTTGAAGTTTGCTGTCCCAGTGCCCCAAATTTGGGGCGTCATTCATAACAGCTCCTACCACCTGTTTTGTTTTTTGTTTTTGTATTCAGCTCACACTTTGCCCTGAGTGATGCAATTTCTGTGCTATCTTTATGGCCAGTTTCTTAGAGAATTCAGAGCGTGATCATTTTTAAGACCTAAAACAGCACCAATCTGGATGCTCTTTGCATTGGTGGTTTTCCAAACATAGGCAGGCGCCAACAGCTTTGTCTGCAGGAAGCTGCTGCAGATGTGGGAAGAATATGAAGGAAGTGTGAAGCCAGGGCAGGGAGGTGCTGCCCCACCCCTGGCTCACCCCGCGTAGGCTGGCTGGGTTGGCAGCAGCCTGGCCGCCCTCAGGGCCTGAGGGCACTGCTTGTTCGGGCCCGGCCAGGGCCCCTGCAGAACCTTCATCTCATGGGCATTTGCCTCTTACTCTTTAACCCAGAGTTCTTTCTGTTCCACATGAATGGACTAGAGCAGAACCCCATTCCTTTTAGAAAGTCTTCTGTATTTGCATGTGGAGATCCATGGAGATTGTTGAGGAGAATCAGACAAGACTGCGTGGAATAATTCAAAGCAGTAGCTCCTGAAAGTTTGGCACGATGACTCTCCGGGGAGTCCTGCAGTCCTGCTCTGGTTGCTGGACTGAGTGTTCCACCAGGCCAGCGCAAATCCTGTTTGTGGGGGGAGGAGAATTTGGACGACCCCCCACTAGTATGTTCAGAAGAAAACGTTAGTGGGTGTTATGGGCTGAATGGTGTCCCCACTGCCACCAAGTCCTATATTGAAGTTCTTACCCCTCATTCCTCAGAATGTGACTGTATTTGGAGGTGGGATCTTTAAAAAGGTAACTCAGTTTAAATGAGGTCAATATGACCGGTGGCCTCTAAGAAGAGGAGGTTAGGACCCAGACACACACAGAGGGAGGACCATGTGAAGGCCCTGGGAGAAGACGGCCATCGATGGGCCAAGAAGAGAGGCCTCAGAAGAAACCAACTCTGCTGACACCTCCATCGCAGACCTCTAG
The DNA here is from genome assembly GCA_029783875.1 of Phataginus tricuspis. Classification (NCBI taxonomy): domain Eukaryota; kingdom Metazoa; phylum Chordata; class Mammalia; order Pholidota; family Manidae; genus Phataginus; species Phataginus tricuspis. The sequence goes on from JAQQAC010020896.1 coordinate 60,966,835, forward strand.
CCTCCAGAACACAAGGAAATAAATGTCTGTTGTTGAAACCACCCGGTCTGTGATGTTTGAAACAGCAGCCCTAGCAAACTAATACACTGGGTCTGGGGCGTCTTATTTTTCTGGCAACTATGAGTCTCTCCACCAACTCCAGATGCTCTGTGGGGCTTCTTTTGTAGTGCTTAGCGAGCTCTCAAAGGACATCATCCTTCTCACCCATCTAGTTTTCCCACAGAGTCTGTACCTTTTTTATCCTTTGCATTCTTTTCCTCCTGGTGTACTGGGGAAACTTGGGACTGGGACTTAGGAGGCTGACGCCAGGAACACTGTTGGCAAGCTGTGTGACCTTGTGGAGGTCACAAATCTCCCAGGCCCACAGACTCCTGGCCTGTAAAACCAGCAAGTTGAGCAGGTACTCTCTGAAGTCGCTCCCAGCTCTGACAAACACCCCAGGAGTCTACCATTAACCTCTCATTCGACACTCTGGTGAGCGGTATCTTCTCTCAAGTTGCTAATTTCTCCTCATGAAGTGGCTGGAAAACTCATTTTTACTAGTATCTGCAATGGCGGCCAGGAAAAAGGGCCCTTCAAATTTACATGTGCTAGTGAGAGAACAAGAAAGCATCGCTCCAATCCTAAATTCTACAGCTATCAGTTAGATTCCCAGTGCCGCCTCTGACTTTCTTTGTCTGATTAGGTACGTCGATGAATTACTTTTTATTTCAACATAGACAGTAGTTGCAGTAAAACCAGATGTTCCTTGATGATTGATGATCCTGGAGATGTAAAATAGTGCAAACATGGACCAACGAGCAGCAAGTCCTGCAAACTAGCATCTGTTCTGGGAAACTTTGCCATTTTGACGGCCTGGCGTGGCCTGTCTTGGCAGTCTTAGTCCAAAAGAAATAGGGGTCTTCCTTCTTTTTACTGTTTCAAGCGCAGGCAGCCCATCCAGCCTGGAAGCACTTTGTCAGCTAACCATTTGTGACAGAGACTGGCCCAGGGCTGTTCCGGCACACACCTTGGGCCATTACTAGGCATTACTCACCTGAAATTGGAGGCCACTGAACATTTTCCTGATGAGTGTCCTGTGGCCTCATATTTTGCTGTGTGCTCCTCTTTAATTCTGTTTAGTTCAATGCAGCTTCATAAATCTAAACACCTCCTAGGTATTCAGCACCATGAGGATACCTAGTATCGCATAAAAAGGACTACATGACCCAGTCCGAGACTCAAGAGAGCTTACAGTTTTTCCAGGAAGATAAGATACTTAAACAATCTGAAAATAGTCAAGATTAAAGAGCTATGGTCTCTGTTGGGCTGGACAGAGGCTCAAGTGCTCAGTGGATGATCCAGTCAGTAAGTTTCAAGACTGGTGAGGAAGGACAGAACTCAGAGATGGCTGCCATTTTCAGGAAAGACTTCAAAGAGAAGGTGTGGGCCTTGATCTAGTCACGGCATTTTAAAATGAGGTGTATGATGCTAAGTTTATGTGGGCATTTCAGATTCTAGAGGATCAGGAAAAATTCTCTAGACGGACAGAAGCGAGATATTGGGTTGAGGAAAAGAGCTCTTAGGAGAGGTAAGAGTTAGCAGAGAGAAGGGGCTGAGATGGAAAGTGGGCTTGAAAAAATAGCCTGCTTAATTTGGACTGTGTGAGGTAGTTTCCAAATAAACCTTCCTCCCCTCTCCTGTCCCATACCTTCCCAGTTCCCAGACCCTGACACCATGACTCAGTGCAGCTGCAGTTATATATCATTTCCTTTCTGCTTGAACCCCCTCAGCTAAAGTACCACTTTCTTGGCACACAAAATGGTTTGCACGGCCAACGCGGCAGAAGAGAGATTGACTTTGGACTGCCGGTCCTGATGGAAAGCTGAAGGCTAGTGCGTGGCCTTCCCCGAGGTGGCCGCTAGAAGATGGCTTGGGCTGGCAGCCATCTTCTGAGAGCATCGAATCTGGATACCTACAAAACCCTTCTCCAGAAAACACACTGGTAGACCTCCATCCTTTCTGATCGGGCAGGACCATGACCTCCTTTAGACTGAGCCCCAGGGCTCTTTGCCTTCCAGTGGGACAGGGACGGCATTGTGTTGGGAGTTTATGTGATGGCTGACCTGATGAGGACTGACAGCCCAAGGGAAGAAGGGGATGCTGGATGGGGCAACAGCCCCTGTCAAGCTATTACAGGACACCACAAATCTAACAGGAGAGAACAGATTTTCTTTTCCACCCTGACAGGAGAACTACTTCCTTGGAGAATGTCAGGAGCCCATGGTAATAGATAACCTTTGTTATTTAAAGTATCATCAGGAAGAATTCTGGGGTGGCCTTGATCTTTCCTGGGTGGAGGAATGGACACATGACTGATGAGGGTTTTATTAAGAGTTTAAGATGATTGTCTCAGGGGCCTTGGAAATGGTCTGTTCCTAGAGCTCTAGAACCCTCCTGCAAATTCATTCACCCAAGTCCATCTCTTCTCAAGGTAGATGAGAGAAGAGGAGGGTGTACCATAGAGGGAAGAACCCCAGGGGATGGAAAACACAACTTCCTTTCCCTGTGCTGCTTCCATCTGCACTGTTCTTGGGCAGCTAAGGGTTGCCATGGCTGGGCACCACTTTCATGCTGATGTGACTGTGAGAGTACACCACGGAGGGGTGATTTTAGTGGCCCAGGCAACTCAGAAAGGCAGTTTTGCTACTTACCAGCAAACAATTGAGCAATCCAGATTTAATAGGAAAATTTGGGCTGGATGTCTTTCCTTGTAGAATTTTGACATAAGAGAAAAAAAAAGGTCAGTTCATTAATTTTGTGACCTCATGAAAGGCATGGTGGTTAAGAGCTGGGGCTTTGGATTCATTTGATTCATATCTTATGACACTTGCTTAAGAGCTGTATGTCCTAGGCCAAGTTTCTCAGCTTCTCTAAGCCTTGGTTTCTTCATTAGTAAAATAGGGATAATAATATAAATCTAAGAGTTGCTTCAAGAACTTGAGGAGATAATACATGCACAGCACACAGTGGTCAATCGGTAGAGAACCAGTAGTAATAATTATTACTTTTATCTAAGACCTGGATATGGAAGGTACTTGGTGGATTTAATGAGGTGGGCCACTTGGCAAAGAAATTCATTGTAATACTTGTTATTAAAAACAAACAAATAAAGGTCAAAAACACAGGGTAGAGATATGAGTAGGGTAGATGCCCTTGACCTTCCTGGTGCTGAGAATACCTGGCAGTGACTTATGAGCAGTTCGTGGCTGACTGAGACTGGCTACCTGGCTTTCCCAACCCCATGACCAATGAGAAGATGGTACCCTTTTTCTTGCTGGTGGTGGACACAGTACGTTCAAACTGGAAACGTTAATATATACACTCAAAAATTATTTATTTACTGATTGCCTGCTGTGTGCTAGACACTTGTAGTTGCTGGGGATCCAGCAGTGAACAGTATCCTCGACCCTGTGGAGCACACATGGAAGTACTAACATGTAAACAATTCAATTAACAAGGTCATTTCTGATAGTGATGAGGACTACTGGGACATCTTCTTTTCCTCTAGACTTGTCTGTTGGAGGCTTTGCATAGCAAAGACTCCTGATGTCAAGTATGGCTTTCAAGACCACCAGGGCTGATTCTATTGTGTCTACCTATGCACACACAGGACTCCAGGGCAAAGCTTCAGACTTGTAAGACACAAGGGACCCCAGGGCCTCTGAAATACAGAGTGCACTGAGTGTGCGGGAGCCTTGGAAAATCTTCTTTCCCTCCTCCTATGATCATGTTAACAGCACTTATATTCGAAAGGGACTCTTTGCAATAAAATCGGTATGTTTCCAATCAACTCAATACTTTTCCTGTCTCTCCCACTTGCGCAGGTCTCTGTGCTGTTTGAAGGCTTAAAAAAGGGCTTTAAAAAGGTGTAGAGTCCTTGGGATTACATGTTTATTAGTCAAACAGAAATGTGTTCCTTCTTTTTCTCTTCCATTTAGAAAAGTATCTCTGGAAACATACACAACCGGTGCCAAATGCCTGCAAGTCAGGAAGAGCGATACCTGCCAAGCTTTTAAAGTTGGAATCCAAAGGAAAATCAGGGAGCTGGCTCTCCTGGGCTTTGGATCTGTGACACAGGAAGCTGAGAAGCCCCTGAACTCAGGTCAGGGGCACCCAGGTTCTCTGGAAATTATTAGTCACATGACATTGGGAAATTGCTGAATATCTCTGCAGCTCAGTTTCCTTATCTGTAAATGGGACAATTCAAGAGTTGTTGTGGGGGTAAAATGAGATGAGGGCCAGCCTCCAGGCCTTCAGCTGAGAGGCAAGCAGGCTATCAGCTGAGAAGGGCTCAGATAGAGGGGTGGGCTAGGGCTAGAAGGATTGAGAGGGTGGTGGCATTCGGAATGTCAGAATCTTGGCCGGTACAGTGACCTTTAGTAAGAGCCAGCTTGTGCCCGTATGTGTGGGGTGGCTGAGGTGAGGCAGTGGGGGTTCTGAACAGGCCCTGGTTCTAGTGTGGGAGGTAAAGCAGGGCTTTAGCCAGCTGATGGGGGTACAGGTAGAATGTGTCAGACTCCAAGGAGGGGGCCAGGGCATGCTGGGCCAGGAGCCAGGACCTACATGAGGTGGTTTGGGGCTAAGTTTTAGCCTCACTGGGCGTATACTTGGAAACCCACAGTAGAAGGTGGGTTATTTGCCTGCGGGCTCCTTTTCAGTGTTAGAGGGAAGCTTGCAGATTGCAGTCTGGAGCTATAAAAATTTAAGGCAGCAAGAATGATTTGGGTGCCAACCTGGGTGGCAGGGGAAGAGGGTAGGAGGAGGGGATTGGACCCCTAATGTATTGCCAGGTTTGGTTCAGGTCAGCTCAGGATCTAGGATTGAGCTTGCAGGGCCTCAGGACTGTGGCCAGTGTGGGACCGGTGCATGTTGGTAGGTGTGCCGCGGAGCACATGATAGGATGATGATGACAGTTCACGTTACTGAGTTCATTCAGCGTGCTGGGCACTGTGCTAAGGGCCTTACATGCATCATCTAACTTTGTGTTATTTAATTTTAATCTTCTTAATAATCCTGTGATATAGACTCCATTTTACAGAGGAGAAATTGAGGCCCAGAGAGGTTAAGTGACTCGCCCCAGGGTTATAGTGGTGAAATGGGATAGGAGACCAACTTTCTCCGACTCCAGCGCCTGGCTAGTATTACAATTTTACTAAATAACAATAACAAATAACAGCAAAACCACCACAATAATAATAGTTGTGGTGGTTGTAATGCTCCTAGCTCTGCCATGTGTAATTTAAATTCTCTCTTTAAAAAGAATGTTGAACAACTAAATAAACTAGCATTGGATTATAACCCAAAGTATAAAATAAATATCTACTATTTATCGTGTAAGCGTTGATTCCACCTTCTCCTCACACAACCTGTGACATAGATCCAGCCTTAATTTTGCAGATGAGAGAAAGGAGATGGAGGAAGGTAACTTGTCCAAAGTCACACAGCTTTACCGCTGGTAAGCCTTACAGCCAAAACTAAAACCCAGGCCTTTCCTGGGCCGAAAGCTGCTTTCTTAACTCCTGGAGGCTGGCCTGGGATCTCCTCTCCTCCTTCCTTGAGAAATGTGTTCCTGACCTGAAAAGCTTGCTCACAGCAAACTTACGGCGCTGGAAGGAAATTCAAGGCCTGTGCAGCAAGCACTCAGACAAGAGCCCTTTGCCTCGGACCCGTCCCTCAAGCACCATCACCTTGGCGACCCTCCTTGCCCCCAACCCAATTTGGGCACCGACAACAGTATCACATATCTTTTCTTGCTCTCTTTCTCTTAAAGGCTGCAAATTGAAATCAAAGCAGAGGAGATTTCTGCTGGAAACTTGGAAAATCTTGCCTGTAAGGAGCATAACATCCTTTGAGTGAGAACTAAATAAGGGTGTGCAGTGACTTTCTCTTGAGATATTTGAGAAGAAAATAGACCACAGCTGCTGGGCTCGCATAGTCCAGGTGACTGGAATCCATCAGTGACATCAACCAAGACTTCAGTAACTTTTTCTTTTTAAATATAATTCCTTGAGTATTTGTATTATTGACAAGAACTGAGCATTGTCTTTTGTGATATTGCTTAAATGGTAAGTTTATTACCCTATATCCCATCTGAAGTTTGCATGGCCAGCCCTCAGGCCACAGTCAGAAGGTAAGGCAAACTCACCTTCTGAATCTCCACCTCCTTAGAACCTTCTCAGGAGCTCTTCCAGAGGCACCTGTAGATGTGGTGGGTTACCTGCACGAAGACTTTCTTCCTTTAAGAAGAATGTGGAATAACAAAGTAAACTAGCATTGGATTATAACACAAAGTATAAAATAAATTAGCTCCAAGTCCATACTAATATAAATAAATGATTAAATAAGTAAATGGGGACAAAGAGATAAAACTCCTGTGCAGAATTCCAAATAAGGTAAGTAGATACTCCACCCCCAAGGGGGTGTAACATAACTCTCTGTATTAATTTCCTGAGGTGGTAATAAAAAAGTTACCACAAACTTGATGACTTAAACAACAGCAATCTATTCTGCTTCAGTTACGGAGGCTAGAAATCTAAAACTGGTAGCACTGACCTGAGATCCACGTGCCTGCAGACCTGTGCTCACCCTGGGAGCCCCGGGGAACAGTCCGTTCCTTCCAGCTGCAGGGAACTACTGGCCGCAAACTCTCCAATCTGCTTCTGTGGTTACCTTCTTTCTCCTCTTCTATGTCATCCCCTCTGCTTCCCTCTTACAAGGACACTAATGACTGTGATTAGGGTCCATTCAGATAATCCAAGATAATCTCTCCACGCCAAGATCTTCAATTTACTCACAATTGCAGAATCACTTTTGCAATGTTAGGCAACAGTCACAAATTCTGGGGATTAGGATGTGGATATATCTGGGGGCCATAATTCAGTCTTCAGTGTGAGTTGTGCATAGGGACTTCTATCCAAAGAGAACATTATGAAGAGGGGGAAAAAGAGTAACTTTACACTGGACAAACCTGACAAACGACTTGCCAGTTGATCAAGTTGAACATCCACAGTGTTAAGTCATGTTGATAGTATGTACTCTTGATATGATGGATGAGAAAGGCACTTCACCTCTGTCATCTTCCTCCCCAGACTACACACCCCCAGCTTTACTATGAACATCAGACAAATCTAATCAAGGTACCTTTTACAAAATACCTGACCAGCACTCCTCAAACTGTCAAGGTCACCGAAACCAGGATAGTCTGAGAAACTGTGGTGGCCAAGAGCGGCCTAAGGAGACATGACTAGTAAGTGTAATGTGGTATCCTGGATAGGATCCTGGAACAGAAGAAGGACCTGTGGTAAAAATTCAAGGAATTTCAATAAAATATGGGCTTCAATTAATAATATATTAATATTGGTTCTTCAATTGTAAGATGCTAATGTAAGAGGTTAATTATAGGGGAATCTGGGTGGGGGTAGAAGAGAACTCTTTGAACTATTTTGCAATTTTTCTGTAAACTCAAGACTATTCTAAAAAATAAAGTTTATTTAGAAAAAAGGAATGTGGAAGCATATACCTGGAGACATGAACAGTTACTTCACAGAAGAGGAAATACACATAACTAATAAGTACATGAAAGATGCTCAACCCCACCATCAGTTGGGGAAATGCAAATCCTCTTTGTACATTTGGATTTCTACCTGGATGGGCAAAAATTAGCAAGTCTGACACCACCCAGTATTGTTAATTGCGTAGCATTCTCTTACACAGCTAAATATTTGCATGTCCACCAATTCTGCTCCCAGACATGTACCTGAGAGAAACTCTCTCACATGGGCTCCAGGAGATACAAGAATGCTCACAGCAGCACTAGGTGCAGTAGGAAAAGACTGGAAGTTTTCTGGGGACCCATCACGGAGAAATGGAAAGATAAATCATGTTGTGTCCCATGATGGAATGTCACACAGTGGTGAAAATGGATGGGCTACATGAATCACCACGGATAAATATTAGGAAAATAATATAAGTCCTTGAAGACTTATATATAAGGTATTTTTTTCTAAAGGCAACAAGAAAAACAGACAATATACTGTTTTGGCTTAAGTAGCTATATGATAAATTATATAAATATAAAGAAAGGGATGATAAAACAAATTGAGGCTTGCGCTCTCTGTGGGGAGCAAGATGGGAGAAGCATATTGGATAAGTTAAAGTTCAGGTTCATTGCATATCATCCCATTGCAATGTGAAAGAAGAGGAAAAAAAGTCACTAGGATGTTGTATTTTGCAAAGGCCACACCAGTATATTCTACCTTATACTGTAAGTTCTTGTTACAATGAACTTGACACCCTCCTCCACTGAATGGTGTGGTCTCTGCTGCATCCCCTTGAGCCTGGGTGCACTTATGACTATAGTGGAAGTGAGATTATGTGATTATCAAGGCTAAGTAATAAAAACTGGTATAGCTTCTACCTGGTTTTCTTGGGACATTCACCCTTGGAACCCAGTCACCATGTTGTGCGATAGCCAAGCTCCCACAGGAAGAGGCCACAAGGTGTTCTCGTCAGTCACAGCTAAAGTCCTGGCTGGCAACAACTGCCCCATATGTGAATGTAGCGGCCTTCATATTATTCCAGCCTCCAGCCTTGGAACCTCCTCAGCTGGCACCGAGTGGAGCAGAGAACGGTCCCTGAAGAACTCTGCCCAAGTTGCAGCTTTGTGAGCAAAATAAATGCTTCGCTCTTCAGCTTGCTCCTGTGTGGGCCCTGCCCCCACGGCTCTGCTGAAGCAGCTCTGCCTGGGTCACCCATAACCTCCAAGCTGCCGATACAATGGCCACTTCTCTGTTCTCCCCTTACTGGACTGCTCACCAGTGTCCAGCAAGTTTACCCTCCCTTCTTCTGCTGCCAACAGCCACCTCTTTTAGCTTCCCTGACCTGCTCATCTTCTGGTTTGCTTTCAGCTGCTTCCCTGTCCCCTCGGTCTCATTTATACATCACCCAGTGTCACCAATGTGTTGACAATTCCCTAACATATCTTCAGTTTTGAATTCATCATTCAACTCCAGATTCAAATACCAAAACACAAGATGTCTTCATCAGGATATCGATAAGCCATCTGAAATGTCAACTTTCCAAAACAAAATGAAGGACGCCTCCCCACATTGGTTCTTCTCCACTGTTTCCTACTTTGGTAAAAGGTATCATTATCCCACATAGTTGCTCAAGCTGAAAATCTAGGCGTCATTCTAGCCTCCCCCCTCTTCCCTCATCCCCTATCGCCAAGCTGTCCGTAAACCCTGTTGGCATGATCTCCACGGTCTCGTTTGGCTGTGGCCCTGAGCTCCGTCCCACGGTGTCATCCGTGCCTAGCCGTCGTCTCTCACGAGGACAACTGCCCTGGGTTTCTACCAGGGGCTTCCAGTTCTACTCTTAATTTCCTTCAATCTTTTTACAGACATCAAGGTTTTTTTTTTTAAAGGGAAATCATCATATCATTCCACTACCTGAAATATTTTAATGGTTTCCCATTGACTTAGAATAAAGTCTGAAGTCCAGTGGGGTCCGTGAGGCCTGATATGACTTGAGCCTGGTTGTCAAGTCACCCCATGTGGTGCCATCCCTCCTGCTGCTGCCACACCTATCCTCTCTTCTCTGAGTTCCATGGACATTCCGTTTCACCCGTCACCACCTCAGCATTTCTCTTTGGCTCATCACATTGTGGATGTCTTCTCATTTACTTCTTTCCACCTTTCTCCATCTGTAATTATCTTATTTATGGCTTATTTCTCTGCCTTAAGTACAGATGCTCCAGTGGGCAGGGACCTTTTCTTTCTTGCTCACTTCTATATTCCCAACGTCCAGAACTATGGACTGGAATATGGAAGGTCCTTGATAAATATTCATTAAGGCTCATTTGAATAAGTGAATAAATAAATATGCACTGGGTCTTCAAAGGCAGATAAGCATGATATCAGATCTATCAATCTCTCCTGCATAGCTCTGGGCTGAACGTTTTCACTTACCACCTCACCTGATCCTCAACACACCCTGGGAGGCAGGCACTGTTCTCACGGGCATCTGGCGGGTGACGACCCCGAGTTGGAGGCGTTACGTGGCTTGACCAGGTGTTACGGCTGCTAAGTGGTGGGGCTAGGATTCAAATTCAGAACTGACACCAGAGCTCACGGGCACTACCAGGGAGCAACACTGCCTCTCAACAGCACCACTGAGCTGTAGCCCTGGAATCATGGCCTATAGGGGAAGCACATAGAGCCATTTCCAGAATATCCATTTTGAAGGGTAGCAAGGGGGACTTCTGGGGGTGCTTCACAACAAAATCAGGTGTTAAAAAAGACCCCCCCCCCCCCGAGAAATTAAGAATCCCTCCAACCACATCCATTAGTTCCCGTTTCCTTCCTGGCTTGCTCCTGCTGGCCTGGCTGGGGACGGGAGCTGAGCTGTAGGGGAGGTCAGGGCGGTGGAACCTTGGGCAGCTGAGGTGGGGGCTGGGTGGGTGTGGGGACCCAGGGTTTCTCTGGATCCCCAGTACACTGACCTCTAAGCCATACTGGCTACATTTCTGAACGATTTCTTGAATCTGGCTCCTCCTGTATGCACCCCCTCCCCCAGCAGTCGTTAGGAGTTTGTCACATCTCATTCTGAGCAGTGCAGGCCCTTTGTTCCCGGTGCCTTCCAGGTCCAGCGTCACACCCAGTTGGGGCTTCCTTCTGAAGCTCACACTTCTAAAAAGCTCTGATGATTTCTTTCGGTCCTGGAGGGCACCATTCCCCGTGGTCCAGCATCCTTCTCAAACCTCACCTCCTGAAGCCCTTTACCCCTGCTTTGATCATGTCCACCCCGTTTGTTTCCAGCCACCATATCTTGGTAAACACTCCATCCTCAGCAAGAAATACTTGCCTTCAGCCAGGAAGGAATTCTACAAAACCGGTCCCAGCATGTCTTCCCCTTTGAGAGAGGGTCGTGTCCGTGCGGAGTCCCGGAGATGTCCTGCAAATGGTCCTCAGGGTTGCCCCTCAGCCCTGTCGGGGGGGGGTTAATTGGGAGGTCTCTTCCCTTGGTTTACGAATGATTTGGGGGCCCTTATTTAGCACTGTATTCTTAAAATCCACAGCGCATGGTAAGTGTTGGTGTTCAGTAAATATCTGTTGAGTGAATGAATGGAGGGGAGAAGGCAAGAGGTTCGTATTCTCCGACTGCATGCAGAGGAGGAAGGAGTCCGGTGCCACCGGGAAAGACATTCATCCGCACTGTCCCTAGGTGAGGCAGAAACCAAGCTCTTGTTTTCCTCCTTCTTATGTGAAGGAAAGTAAACCAGCGAGTGGCAGATTCAGGAACTGCATTCTCTCTGCCCCGAGTTCGCATGAGGTGCAGGGAGAATTCCTCAGCTTGGGGACCTCAGGCATTCACCTCCACACAGGTGAGGTCATTTTGCTGTGCACCTGTGAAAATGGGGTTAGCCACCCCTTAACACTTGCTTCCCCACGTCTTCTTGCCCTGCTCCACCCTCACATGATGCTCAGGTGCTGTTCCCAAAACACCTGGCTGAAGCTGGGTGACGGTGTTTGCTTAGAAAAAGCTCCAGAAACCAGGCCTGAATTTGGCAAACACGCTTCTGGTAGTGGTTCTCAAACCTGACTACACTTTGCAGTCAATGGGAGCTTTGAAAGACTCAGATGTCTGGGCTCATCCCCAGAGACTTTGCTTTAATTGGACTCGGTGGGGACCAAGATGGGTATTTTTTAAAAGCTCCCCAGGTGATTCAAATGTGCAGCATGTCTGAGAACCCTGTTCTAAATGGATCAGGCAGAACGTTCTTTTCTCACTCAGAAGGGAAAGAAGAAAGAAGAACCTTGTCTGCAAAGGACGGAGAGCTGGCTGCCCTGGAGACCTCAGGCACCACCCCACCTAATGCCTGGAGGGCCCATTGGGACTTTCACTCTAAGACAGGGTGGGCACACTTTTACTGCAAAGGGCCAGATAGTAAATATGTTAGATTTCACCGGCCATTTGGTCTGTGTCATAGGTTCTTAATTCTGCTGTTGTAGTAGGAAGGCAGCCATAGACAATTTGCAAATGAATGAGCACAGCTGTGTTCCAAAAACTTCATTTATGGACACTGAAATTTGAAATTCATGCAATTTCCACATGTCATGAAATAGTCTCCTTTTGGTTTTTTCTAGTCATTCAAAAAATGTAAAAACCATTCTTAGCTTGTACACCACACACGAAAAAGTGGGGGACCAGATTTGGCCTTCGAGCTCCCTGCTCCAAGAGCTGAGCGGCAGCTACCCTCCACGGCTTGATAAACGGCAACTACCTCCCCGCCCCTTCCCCTCCCTGGGCCTTCCATGTCTCCATTGGTGGTGGCCAGGGAGTGTCAATCAAGATAGGAGTGCTGCTTCATTTATCTGTGTACTTCATCCTTAATGAAAGGTGCTCAAGTGTACGGGGGCAGGTGATTGTTAGAAAAGAGGAGCAGCAGGGTTTTAGCTCTTTGAGTCATGAATTTTCTCCAAGGAGCTGAGGACAGTAGCAAAAACTCTAAACAGAGACTATTGCTTATGGTGCCCCCAGACTGAGAAAGGAGGAAGCGGCAAGAGAGAAACTTCAAGTACTGTGAGAGACAGTAATTAGGGTCCAGTTGTGTCCTTCAGTTAGTTCTGTCTTCCCTGACCAGATCTAGAGTCTGGAGCAGACACCATTGGATGACATCTGTGTCCACTTTCCATGTCTTCAGAGGGGCCCCGTGAATAGTCTTAAGTCGATAAATGGATGCAGAAGAAATAGACCTTTTTCTCCCTCTGGTCATTTTCCTGTATGCCTGCTGATGACTGGAACTGAGGCAGCTACACTGGGATCATGAGGGGAGTTAGTCTGGCAGGACACCCCAGGATGGCAGAGCAGAAAGGCGGAAGCAGCCGGGATCCTTGGGGACATTGTTGAGATACTGGATGAGTAAACTCTGGAGCTGCCCTAGTCTGGATTTCTATGTAAGCTAAATTTCCCTATTGTTGAAAGTCATTTTAAATTGGGTTTTCTGTTTCTTACAGCTGAAAACACTAAAATTCACACAAGGTCTAGAAAGATACATCCTCCGTAGCATCCAGCACTGGGCATACACTAGGTTCCCAGTTGACTGATAAACGGAACAATGTAAAATGCATGCATTCAATTATTTTCTAGCAGAGACTTTTTATTAAGTCTCCATTTTATCTTACCTGAAGTCTCAGTGACATATGACAATGATTTGGAGGCCCAATGCCCTTTTCAGCTGAAGAGTATGTAGTCATGAATGGACCCTGTCCCAGCCAGGCTGGCAACCTAGGCTTTGCTGGTGAACCGCATCTTCCGAGAAGCCTGTAACTCTAAGAGGACTGCTAAAATGAACACAATGAATCAGTCAGATATTTGCAAAGTTGCTGTTGTAACAGTGGGTTCTACTTTATAGTTTGAGATGCAAATAACAACCTCCTCTCCTGTTACAATTACTTTGACTGCTTAACAAAGTATCCCCAAACCAGTGATGTAAAATAACCATTTATTACGCTCACATATTCTATGGGTCAGGAGTTCAGACAGGGCACAATGGGGAAGATTCACCTTTGTAGGGCAGCTTGAAGCCTGGGGCTGGAATCATTTGAAACCTCACTTCCTCACAGATCTAGTGGTTGATGCTGGGAAGACTGAAAGATCTGAGGGCTCCCCTAACCTCAGTCTGCAGATGCTTTTGTTGGGGGAGAGGCGGCGTGTATTTTCCTCAGTTCTTGTCCCTGTCGCAACAAAGAATTGAAGGGCAGAGAGACACAGTAGTGAAACAGAGTAAACATTTTATTTAAAGTTACTTAGAGAGAAAGTGCAGGAGACCTTAGAGAGGAGCATCCTGAAAGGTTGGGAAAAGTTAAAGTTACCCACTCTAAGTGCGGGCGACCTCAGAGAGAGGAGCGTACTGAAAGGTTGGGGATTCCCCCTTCTAAGGATTTTTCAGGAATGTGACAAAGGGCTACGGGTGTGGACTTGTTAAGTGGTCTCAAGTATCGTTGATGAGACATTAAGTTTCTTATCAGTCCTCTAGGTAATTCTGCAAAGTTAGCTTAACACAAGAAATGTATTGCTCTGGTCCCCTCCCAGGCTAGCAGCTTCCCGGTTTGGGAGCGTATCAGTCAAGACTGTCTGCCCTTCCTCCAAGCGGGCAGTTATTTGTTTGTTGTTTGCTAAAGGGTATGTTAAGAGTTTTTCTTCCTAATTTCCTGGCTTTTTTCAAAATGCAATTTTGGTTTTAAGGTGGGATCTCCTTATATGCTGTTTATAGGTGGGCCTTTTAGCAGGCTAGAGTAAGTCTTACAATGATCTAATTGACACAATGAAGACATGGGCTGTGCTCAGATACTTCTCTTTATCTGGGAATATTCAAACATTCAAGGCCAAGTTGCTCCTGACCTTTTGAGCTTTAACTGATTAACTCATTAATTCTGAGTGTTTTCTGGCTTTCTAGTTTTAACTGGTTAACTGAGTCCTTTCTAGGGGGCTTTACTGACCTTGTTCCTTTTCCACCTGCTCATATCTATTTTCCTGCCTAATGCTTTCTCCAGCTTGTCTCTTCAGTAGGGCAGCTTCAGGGTAGCTGGACTTCTTACGGCCAGCTTGGGAGTCCCAGAGGACAGGTCTGGAGAGAGAGCAGTATGGAAAACTTACTGACTTTAATGAGTCACATCTAGCCTCACATCCAGTTATGTGAGCAAAACACAAAGTTATGCAGCCTCACACCCACCTCATTCTATTGCTTAAGGAGTAAAAAGATCCTCGCAAATACAAGGGGAGGTACTCAGATTCTCGGCAGCTGAGACCCTGGCCAGCTGGCCCCACAGCGGGTACTGACCGTGCATCCACTTGGACTGGTTTGTTCCCAGTGAGCTTGGATTGGCTCTTCTAACTGGGAAGGTTTCTTCCGGTTCCTGTGTAAGAGAAAGGAATGCAGATGCACGTGGCTCAAGGGCGCTCAGCCTGGAGTCAGACCCAGAGGAAGCCCTGGTACTTTTGGTAACTGGGATTTTCTACTTGAGCTGCTGCCATGGATTTGAATGGTGATTAAGAGGCTGAAAAAAAAAAAAAAAAAGAATCAACAGGCTGTTGCTGCCCATGCATGAATTTTTAGAGTTTATGAAGCACTTCAAGCTACATGTTTTATTGACAGATCATTTTAAATAAGCATTTGAAGTACATTGTAGCTCAATAAGCAAACAATCCACTACTGGAAACACAGACGAGAGGGAGAGAGAGCTGCCAAGCAGAGGAAGCTGTGTGGTGGTGGGGAGCCCAGGAGTGAGGGTGGGGCTGGAGCAGGGGCGAGGTGAGGATGGCCAGGGCAAGGAGCTGTCCCTGCATGTCTCAGGAGGCAGGTGTGGACCCTGACCTTGCTTCCCACAGGGAACAGAGAGCGTGGATGCCAACAGATTATACCCAAATCAAGACAGATATGCTGGAGGGAAAAAGCTGGGTGTCTTGAAGGAAAAGGAAGAGAAAGGGAATGTTCCTTTCATCAGCATCCCTTTAAATGCAATGAACCCAAATCCTTTTCCTACAGATTAAGCATTGCTGCAGGGGAACCTTGTGTGTGCCCTGGTCTTCATCCTGAACTGTCTTTGAGAAGCTTTCAAGTGTTTGCTCTTTAAAGTCTTGCCTGAAGGAACTCAGTATAGATGTGAGAAATCCAAGGTTTCCAAGGATCTCTCCCCTATCTTCAATTTTAAGACCTCTACTATAAAAATTACACACGGGCTAGTGCTGAACAAGTCTTCTCTCTTGAATATTTTAATTTGGCTTATTTCAACTGAACAGTTCTAATTGCCTTTCTGTTTAAACCATCACATTTGCTCTTTAAATGTGAAGGAGGATTCTGAAGGCCGAGAAACTTCTAAGAGCCTGTTCCCATAGAGTGCTCCAAAGAAACGCCAGTGGGTGGGTTTTCATTTAGTTTGGATCTGGAGGGAAAAGTTAACTGTCTGGTGGAAAGAGCCCTGGGCTCTGGGCCAGACTCCAGGGACAGGGCGAGAAGATGTCCTGTCCACCGGAGTCGGCCAGTGCCAGTTCTTAGCCTTCACAGATGGTTCTTGTGAGGTTCAGTCCTGAAGGCCATGAATAATAAAGGTCACCTTGGCACTGGGCAGAGGTTAGAGAGAGGATATAGGGCTCAGGAATAAACAGGAATTATTAGTAGGTTACTCCATGGTCAAGTGTAGAGGTGAACTTTAAAAAAAAAAGGTAATACCCAGTTACATCTGTAATTTTTTAAAAACAGGATCACAACAGTATTTATAAAGCAATGGAGTGCATATTCACAAAAGTAATATATTTCGGTTATTTTTTTCAGTGCATCGCGTATGTTAACTGTCCACCATTTACAAGCTGTGTGACCCTGTGCAAGTTACCTCATCTCCTTGTGCTTCTGTTTCCACATCTGTAAAGTGAGGGTAGTAATAGCATCTTCCTTATAGGGTGGATGTGAGGACTGAAAACTAATGGTTACCATGAACTGAGTTTGTGAATTCTTTCCACATGCCAGTTATTATGCTAGGTCTTTTACATGGTTGAGCAGTCTCATCTCAGAAATCTGAATATGTGTGTGTGTAAATACAGGTTTATTTTATGGAAGTAGAATTGCACAGTGCATGCATACTCTTTAGTAATCTGCTTTTTCATTTAATAAACAACTGGGACTTTTTTTGCTGTGTGTCATTAATGTTCTTATCTCATAATTTTAATGACTTCACAGGATGCCGTAATATTGATGATGAGCATAATATTAATCAACCAGTGCTCTCTTCCTGGACATATACATAGTTTCCAGGTTTCATCTGTTGTAAGTATGTTGATAAACAACCTTAGAGCTAAAATTTTTCTCACATTCACAGTGATTTCCTTAGGATAACCTTCTAGAAGTGGAATGGCTGAATACACATTTTAAAACAATGTCTCATGCTTTTCAGGCAAAATGTATCCATTTATATTTCTACTAGTAGTTCAGGAGAGGTCCCAGTACTCCATGCCCTTGCACAGAGAATGGCCTGCCTAAAAGCATCAATTTGATGGTGGAAAATTAGTGTCTTCCCTGTCATACTAATATACTCTTTTTCAGTTTTTGGAGAGGTTGATCTTTACTTGGGTTGATCTTCGTTTTGTACTTATATTTTCATGTATGTCCTATACAGTTTCCTTAGAATAAATTTCTATAAGTGAAATTGTTGAGTCAAAGGAAATACCTGTTTTTATGGCTTTTATTATGGTGCTAAATTGCCCTCCAGAAAGGTGGTGCCAAATCACACTTTATCCCATGGAGTCGGCGAATTCCCATTTCACCACACCCTAGCCAACATCTGGGATTGTGGTTGTTATCATATATTTACAAATTCAGTCATAACCAGAGGTGGGAATATCCGGGAACAGATCAGCCATATCAGGGTGCAGGGGCCTGAAGGTCGTCTGCTGGTCATACATCAACCCTTTAGCTGCTGGATCATGGGGGTGTGAAGCAGGGTGCCGGGGCAGCTGGATGGGTGGGGGACACAGGGGCTCTGGGCAGCAGCTCTTTAGTAGGTGGTCTGGAGGTGTTACTTGAATAGAGGGCATGGCTTCCCCAGCAATAGCTGCCACATATCAATCCTGGTCATGTCTCTAAAGTGCATCTCTTCCATTATTTATGAGGTTGAATATGATTTATTGGTCATTTGCATGTTTTTCTTTTGTCAGCTACATGTTCATTTTCTTTGCCCCCTTTCTGTTTTTTTCTTACTGATTGGTATAGACATTTTTGTCTTGACAGCCATATATGAAAGTCATTTATTTCCCCCAATTTTTTTCTCCATGAAGAGATTGTATATATTTTAAATGTTAATATAGACATGTTTATCAGTCTTTGTTTCTTTATGATCTCTGCCTTTAGTATCATGTTAATAAAGCTTTTTTCTTCACTAAGGTTACATAAATGGGTATCTACTTTTTACTTCGTATGTTCATTTTGTACATTTAAATCTTTATCTGTGACTTACATTGGATATATGGTGAAAGATGTGGGCATAGTTCGCCTTGGTTTATCCAGGGGTCTCACACCATTTACTTGAGATGATTTATTATCACATTCTTGGGTCTGTGAACTTCCTATTCTGTTTTGCCAATGTGTTGGTATGTTTCTCTACCATGCCACATTGTTTTTGATCTTTCGTTTTGTAGCCTACTTTTTTATTAATATACATTGATATACAATCTTATGAAGGTTTCACATGAGCAACATTGTGGTTATTACATTCACCCATATTATCAAGTCCCCACCCCACACCCCATTGAAGTCACGTCCATCTGTGTAAAGATGCTATAGAGTCACTACTTGTCTTCTCAGTGCTATAGTGCCTTCCCCGTGCCTGCCTACATTATGTGCGCTAATATATATATATTAACATATAATACACCTTAATATCCTTCTCCCTCCCTCCCCATCCGCTCTCCCCAACCCTTTCCCTTTGGTAACCGCTAGTCCCTTCTTGGAGTCTGTGAGTCTGCTGCTGTTTCATTCCTTCAGTTTTGCTTTGTTGTTATGCTCCATAAATGAGGGAAATCATTTGGCCCTTGTCTTTCCCGCCTGGCTTATTTCACTGAGCATAATACCCTCCGGCTCCATCCATGTTGTTGCAAATGGTAGGATTTGTTTTCTTCTTATGGTTGAATAATATTCCAGTGTGTATATGTACCACATCCTCTTTATCCATTCATCTGTTGATGGATACTTAGGTTGCTTCCCTGTCTTGGCTATTGTAAATAGTGCTGCAGTAAACATAGGGGTGCATATGTCTTTTTGAATATGGGATCTTGTTTTCTTTGGGTAAATTCCTAGGAGTGGAATTCCTGGGTCAAATGGTATTTCTATTTTTAGTGTTTGGGAAACTTCCATATTGCTTTCCACAATGGTTGAACTAATTTACATTCCCAGCAACAGTGTAGGAGTGTTCCCCTTTCTCTGCATCCTCGCTGGCATTTGTTGTTCCATGTCTTTTGGATGTTGGCCATTCTAACTGGTGTGAGGTGATATCTCATCGTGGTTTTAATTTGCATTTCTCTGATAATTAGCGATGTGGAGCACCTTTTCATGTGCTTGTTGGCCATCTGAATTTCTTCTTTGGAGAAATGCTGTTCAGATCTTCTGCCCATTTTTTTAATTGGGTTATTTGCTTTTTGGGTTTGAGGCATGTGAGTTCTTTATATATTTTGGAATGTTAACCTCTTATCGGATATGTTGTTTACGAATTTATTCTCCCATACTGTAGGGTAACTTTTTGTTCTACTGATGGTGTCCTTTGCTGTACAGAAGCGTTTTAGTTTGATGTAGTCCCATTTGTTCAGTTTTGCTTTTGTTTCCCTGGCCTGAGGAGATGTGGTCAGGAAAAAGTTGCTCATGCTTATATGCAAGAGATTTTTGCCTATGCTTTCTTCTAAGAGTTTTATGGTTTCATGACTTACATTCAGGTCTTTGATCCATTTCGAGTTTACTTTTGTGTATGGGGTTAGACAGTAATCCAGTTTCATTCTCTTACATGTAGCTGTCCAGTTTTGCCAACACCAGCTGTTGAAGAGGCTGTTATTTCCCCACTGTATATCCATGGCTGCTTTATTGTATATTAATTGGCCATATATGTGTGGGCTTATATCTGGGCTCTCACAGAATGGCTCTTGTGCCAGCACCAAACTGTCTTGATTACTGTGACTTTGTTGTACAGCTTGAAATTGGGAGTGTAATCCCTCCAGCTTCTCAGGATTGTTTTGGCAATTTGGGGTCTTTAGTGGTTCCATATGAATTTTAGAACTATTTGTTCCAGTTCATTGAAGATATTCATGAGCATGGGATATATTTCCATTTATTGGTGTCCTCTTTAATTTCTCTCATGAGTGTCTTGTAGTTTTCAGGGTATAGGTCTTTCACCTCCTTGGTTAGGTTTTCTAGCCTATTTTAATGTATGATAAGGTGAGGACTAAATGAATCTCCTTTTCAAATATTTCTTTGCTGTTTTATCTCTGTTATTTTCCAGCTGAACTTCCAAATTATGATGTTAAGTTTCAAGAAAATTCCATTTGTATTTCAGTTGGTATCAAAACAAACTTATAAATTATTTTGAAGGAACTGACATCTCCCAAAAATTCATCTTCCCATTCTGAGCAGCAGTTCTAGTGTGCTGTATTTCCTTGATTTTTAAAACACTATTAAGTATGAGCCACATCATTAATTTGATAGTAGAATTTAAAAGCCAGAAACAAAAGATTGTTACATTCAGAATTTAATGATTCTTTGAAATCACTTTTATCCATTGACAATAATCATAGTGACAGGCTCCCTTTCTGTCCCCCCTCTCCAGTTTAGGCAATCAGAAAAAATACTATCTTGCATATTTGCAAATTCTGAGGTCAAATAGCCTTCAGAGCTGGTTCATTCAGCTACTCAAGTGTTATTGAGATCCTGGCTTGCATCCATCTTTCTGCTCTGTTGTCCTGACTGTACTGGCTTCCCTTTCGTGTTGCTGGCAGGAGGAGAGAGCAGTTCTAGCACTGGATCCAGACAAAGCATTATCCAGAGATAGAAAGGAACTTCTTGTTTTTTTTTCCTCAGGAAGGAGGAATCTTCCTAGGAGCCCTATGACTTTTTTTCCTTTCATATGGCAAGAACAGGGTCACTAGCCCACTCCGAAACCAACCTCTGTTGGGGGGTGGCAACCACCATAATTGTTTAAGGCTGACCAGCACGTACTAGTGGAGGTTATTGTTCATAATTGAAGATCTTGGACCTTGGGGACTAAGAAGATAAATGTGAGAGGCCATGAAGAATACCTGACTATTAGTTGAGTTGCCTAATTTAAACTCTCTGTTTTACTGAGTTAGCATTATTGGAAATTAAAAATATCTTTTGAAAGTCAGTTGGGAGCTTTTGACAGATGGATGTTCAACACCTCATGGATAATTCTCCACAACAAGCACAAACTGGTCAGACCAATCTCTCTCAGCTTTGAACATTCTAGAATTTATTCTGAGGGGCTACTTAACTGAACTGCTCTGTATGTGACAGGAAAAGTTCTGTGTGAATAGCTTTTTGCTTCAGTGCTTCATCATAATGTAATCTTTTTTCAAAGATATTTTAACAGTAATTAGGAATATAAATTTAAGTGAAAAGTGACTGGCACTAAAAATATAAATATTCAACTGAAGTAAGAGTCCAAAGAACAAATACTTCTATGCATGGATAATTTCCCATATGCATGGCTAATAACAATAGTATTTTAATTTATTTCTCTGCCTGGTGGCTAGCTAAGTTTCTTTGGACACTGATAATCAGATATATCTTGATTTTCACAACATTAAAATCCCTACATCTTAAAACAGAAGGCAGATAAGAATAGTGGTTTCCATACCATAATGGGTCACAGAATGGAGCTTAAAATCCATCCATAGTAATTGACTGAAACTAACAGGATGCAATTTTAATAGGGTGAAATGTTAAGTCATTAAAAAAAAATCAGTATGATGTGGGGGATAAGCCTTTGCAGTACACTTGAAAAAGATTTGAGGGATTTTAATGACATCAAGGTCAATGTGGGCTGTATAATGTAGTAGACAGTAGCTGATAAAATTTTCAGATATTTATTTTTTTCACCCTATGTATATCCCCTTTCCCTCCCCTACATTTAGGCAAGTATTTTCTGAAAGCCTAGTCCTTTAGGAGAACTCAGTCTAAGGAGCTCAATGGAGACGGGGAATTCAGGGCAGAGTCAGGGGCGGTTGGTATTCTCCCCCAAGCCAGACTTTTGCAAATTAACAGGGGGCAGAAGAGGGAGAGAGCAGTTGGATGTGGAGCCCCTTCCTTCACGGCATTTAACCAGGAAATGTCCACACCCCAGAGAATGGCTGTATGGAGACCCCAGGCACATGGGCCTTTAAGTAGCCTCAAATAAAGGGTCCCTTGCTCTGTGTGTGGCACAATCTTAGCATGGAGTCTCTGGTTCCAAAGGGCCATGGAAGCAGGGGCAGTGAGCCTCTCAGGGGAGATCTATGGGGATAAATTGGTCCCTCCACTTCCAGTCCAGGGACAGCCTGGCATTCCCTGCATAAAGTCCCGAAACTCTGAGGTAACCCTGGGGAAGGAAGCACCAAGGATAACCAAGTGAAACTTTCCTCCATCCAGTTGGGAAGGGGACACAGAATCAGAAACTGAGTTGTAAAAATGAAGAAAGGGATATTTCCTGCACATTTGAGTTTGGCAATGAAGATTACCTACAACTCATAATCTTGGGCTGAACTGACAGCCACAGAGCAGCTGTGATGTAACCCTTCGCCCCTGTGCTGGGACACTATTTTGTTCCAGGGTCTTTAAGTATGCGAGCAAACAAGAATGCTTTGGCTCTCAGGGGCATGCTCAAAAGTCCCTCCCTAACCTCAGGCATCCCCCAGCCCCAGACTGTGGGGCAAGGTCAAGTGCCCCTACCTGGCCTTCCTGCAAAGGCCCTGGCCTCTCTGTGCGTGCGGCTAGCTCTCCTGTGGGTCTGGATGCTCCGGCAGCTGCTTCCAGCCTGAGAAGCTGGGAAAGAAGGCCTGAGGTGGGTCAGTTCTACTTTGACCTTCAGAGAAAGCCTTGTCTTTCCCTCTCTTTCTCTCTGGGCAGGACTGAATTTAAGATGCAGGCCTTGGGAAAAAGGGGCCAGGAAGCAGCACCATTTGGTTTTAAAACTGGGCCTTGTGCTTATAGCTGCATACAGTCCAGTTTAGCTCACTAGGAGACCAAGTGGAGCTTGGGGTAAAGATATTATTGAATAAGGAGATTTGAGGGAGCCAGCAGGGTGGTGTGTTTTTGGTAAGTGGAAAGACCACCATTCCCCACTGTATAACAAGCCTGCTTTGTACTACAAAGTCTCCCAAGATGGAGGCTCACCTTTTCCTCAAAGATACCAGGACCTATCCCACCAGCCTGCGTGCCTGTGTATGGCGGGCCCCACCGGAAGTCCATGACTCCCAGGGTGTGACCACCCAGACAACCTCCCTCCACAGGGCGGCTCTGTATATTCCCAGTCTGACCACTCGCTCACCCTCCTCCACCCGCTGTCCTCCTGCTGTGACTTCTGGAACTCTTGGTTTGCTACAGAAAAACTGCCTGGGTCTTCAACCCCTGCTTTGAATGGAACCCAGCCTTGCTTAATGAAAACCTGGTTGTCTCTGAGGACAGAATTCTTTATGCACCTTCCTCAAGGCTGACACACAAGGTCCAGAGGCCGGTAGGTATCCTTGCTCCTCATGCCACTTCCAAGCAGTTTCTCCCTCCTCCTTCCTAAAAACCCCAGTTTCTGTGACACACGTGTACCAGGCTCTATTCACAGAGCCTCTCCTTCCTTCTTTCTTCTTTTGCAGAGCTACACACCTACAGTCGCCTACACACCGGCAGTCATTCCCTTGTGTGCCCTAGGATTTTAGCGGCTGGATCACCGCTTTGCTCTGCAGTGCTCTCCCATCAGCATTCTTGGCGACTTCAGCATCTACAGAGACGGTTCATCTCTCCCTGGCCTCTGGGTCCCTCGGCCGTGCAATATTCTCGCTGGTCCATGTCAGCCATCTCGATCCACAGCCTGGCCTGAAACCTCACCATCACCAAGAACTGGACCGTCTCCCAAAATCTAGACCTCAGCGTCCTACTTTCTGGCTACGACTGCCCCACTGTCTTTCCAGATCTTTCACCTGATTACCCCAACTCCAGTAACTCCTCAAATCCACTGATCTGACCTATACACTGCCTGTCTCCCTCCTCATAGTCTCGTTTACTTCCTTATCTGACATACGTGCCAAGGTCCAGCATCACAGTCATTCTCTTGCAAACGACTCCTTTGCCCTTCAGTCACTCCTTAGTATCCTCCAGGCCAAAACCCAAGCCTAGATAAGCTCATCTTCCCACCTACTCCACTCCCAAGCAGCAGATATGCTGAAGGAAAATCCACAACCATGCTGACTGTTCTTGCTTTACATGTATGACCACAAAGCTCATGAAATCTCTGAGGGTTTGCTGCCCAGAAGTCCTGCCACATTGTGAAATGATTACCCCAGTAAGTTTAGGTAATATCCATTACCAATTAGTTACAGTTTTTTTTCTTGTGATCAGAACTTTTAAGGTCTATTCTTAGCAACTTTCAAATATACAATGACTATAGTCACCATGCCAACATTATATCCTCTATTTTCTACCTTGTCTCTATTTGAAGATTTGCTTGTAGCTGGTTATAAATGAGCATGTTTAAAAAAAAATGTTTGTTGTAGTGAAATGAAATATAGTAAGTGCTCAATCAATTTTTGTCAATTGATAGCTTGGTATAGGGTTAGTCAAAGGAGACTATTCAAGACAGGAGGAAAGCCACATTAAAAGCCAGGGACTTCCCAAACCTTGGCTCACTTTAGAGCTTAACATGAAAGCCGTTATTTAAGCTGTGTTTCCGAAGTGGATTAGAGGTTGGAGGCAGTGACCTGTCATTGCAGGACTGCCACGGGCCAGTAAATGCTCCACTAGCCAGGCTTGTTGCCTGAAAGAGGTTTTTCCCCATGTGGCTTTATCAAAGGCCACAGGCCGCCAGCTGGACACACAGAGCCGTTCCTGTGAGGGCACAGAGACTCCTTGTCCGGCTGCCCCTGGGAGGAGCCACAGGGCCGGTTTCCATTCCCTCCGTAGGGAGGAGGATGAAGGGGAGAAGGAGACTTACAGGGTCTGTGCAGATCCCAGAAGCAGCCGGCAAGACAAGCAATATTCAAAGTCACGTGTAGGGAAGCAGAAGTCCCAGGCTGTGGCTTCGTCTGCAGTGTCTTCATCTGCTTCATTTTTAAGAGAACACTTGGAAAAGTGGAGCGCTCCATTTCTGAATCAGGGACATTGCATGTTGCTGGAAATCTGATGCAGGCTCCTGTCCCCAGAGATCTCCATGGCTCCTGTCAGCTGAGGCGGCCGCTCGGCAGGCCAGGGTGCCTGCTGGGAGCCTGGGCTCTCTCACCAGAGTCTTTCTTCTTTTCTAGAGAGCTTCCCTTCAAGAGCACCTGGGTACCTGGTGAGCCGTCTCTGCTGACAGCCACCTCCAAGCTTCTGGCCTCGGGGAAGACCCCAGTACAGCGACTCCGACTCCGTGACCCTCATCCTTGCCTCGGGCTCTGGTCTCACACAAGCCTTGTTTAGATTGAAGTTCTTAATTGCCTCCCTCACTTGGGCCCCTTCCTTGTTCTTCTCTGAGTTCCCTGCCTGCAGAGATAAACCTCCAAGATTCACCGGAGAGCTGAGGACCAGACGACATCCCAATTGTCTTTTCCCCAACACCTTCCTCCCAGGGAAGAGGGTTTGCATTAACGGAGCACCCACTATGTGTGAGGCACCTATTATGTGTTTTACTCTAATGCTCTCCAAAGTGGGGTGTGAGATTCCCAAGAATGACCTACTGGGGAACAGGAAGAACATACTAGGGCTTCTATTTATATTTGTTTTCTAATCCAGAAAATAAGAAAGCAATTAAGTCCATTTACTGGAAACCAGCATATTCGTTCTTGGCACACGAGGCACTTTGAGGGTTGAATGGGGGTTACAGCCTCGGGAGGTTGACAGTGGCATCCTCAAGTTTTCATTTATTCATTTTTAACATATTGAGACAAATTGCAATGAACATGAATGGGTATAGGGACCTAAAATTATCCTCACAAAGTGGACAAGTGGCTTAAAAATAGGCCATGGGTTGAAAATAATACTGAAATTCAAATACAAGCAAATGACAAAAAAAATGGTAGGAGGACATTTCTATTCCCAGAATGCACCAGCCAGTCATGTTACAGAGCAAAAACAGTGACACGCAATCAGACCCGACAAGTCAGATCTATTGAGTCAGTATCTCAGCGGGAATACGGAGAATCCCCTGCCTGTGGCCAGATGGCAGGACACAGCTGGGAGTTGTGGCCAGCCCCAGGGACCTGCAGTCCCACAGCTGCAGGCCGCCCTCTTCCCGGGGTGGGTTTGGGACCTTCTGAATGGAAGGCCAAGGTTCTGCCTGCTGCGTGGATCACCTAGCTGGGGTCCAGAGGGCAAGGAGCCTCCCAGTTAGAGGATCTGTGCTGCATGGACTCGTTCACCGGGGACTGTGCTTATAGAAATGATTTCTTTGTTAAAATACACAACAGCAAGCCTGCTTTGGCCTCAGGCTTCGGTTTCATAACTCTTCTTTATTGGGGCAGAAAGAAGTAGCACATTATTGTTCTTCTGCTCCAAGTTTTCTCATGGATCAAGAAAGCGACAAGCAGTCTGTGCAAACAGAAAAGGCTGCTTTGTTGTCTGAGGACAGGGAGGTGAGAGAGACAAGAAGAAGGCCTTTCACAGACTGTTAAGGAAACACAAGGCAGGCCTGAGGGAGACGGGTGGGAGGGCTTGGGAAAGGAAGGAAAGAGATCATTTGCGCGCATTGACTGGCTCATCAAAGTCTCACATGTCTCAGTAGTAAAAGTGACCCAGGCAGGCATGCGTCAAGACTCTGGCGGAGCCGTTTCTAGAGGAGGGTCACTCTGGGATGGTTTTAGGCAACGATGAAGTTTCTGAAGAACAGTGAGCTGATCAAGGTCTTGAGGGGACTTCGGTGTTTGAGGAAACCTTGGTACTAATAATGACACAATTAGTAGCACACTTTCCATGTATTATCTGCTTTCCCTGCAACCTGTGAGGAGACAAAGTGGCTGTTGCCATCCTCAGTTATAGATGAGGCACCGAGGCCCAGAGTCAGAGCTCACTTGCTCAGCTCACACGCAGTGAAGTTCGATTCCGGATGTGTGTGTTCCTTCTACTTTACTCTGGCGAGGTCAGAAACCATCTAGGAATATACTTCCCTAAGTTATCGGCTTCACAAATCTGAATTTTTACATATTGGATTTTCTTCAAGCAGAGCACAGAAGTCGATTCAACTGATAAGTTAGAGTAACCTAGTAAGATATGCACATGACTTTGAGAAGCATTCCTTATTAATATAATTAAATTTTTTCCAACAGTACAGAAACAAACAAGCAGAAATTTCCCCCTAAGCTCTGTTGCTTCTCTCTCCACCTCCAGCTAAATGCTGTTTCTAGATGAGTGATTCTCAAATTTTAGGGATCATTGGAATCACCTGGAGGGCTTGTAAATGAGCTTACTGGGCATCACCCCTAGAGATTCTGATTCAGCTGCCCTGGGTTAGGGCCTGAGAATTTGCATTCCTAACCAATTCCCTAATGACCTGATGCTGCTGGTGTGGGGAACTCGTTTTAAGAACCACTGTTTTAGAGTATTTTTGTCTATGTGTACACAAACATGTTTAGCTCGATAGCTCTGCGCGCATTACACAAGCAGATTATTAAAAATGGACCCATGCTTTACTTATAATTTTGAAATTTGCTTGTTTTCATTTAAGAAAAAGCCTGGATAGTCCAATAGTGTAGATTAAGATCTACATCATTCTCTTTAATGGTTTCAAGTTTCATAGAATTCTACTCCATGTCTGTGCCATTATTTATTTAACAGGTGTCTATTATTGGATGTTTAGATTGTGTCCATTTTTTTCCTACTACAAAAAATATTATAGCTCTTTTCATATATCTTTACACATTTGTGCTAACATTTCTGGAGGATAAATTCACAAAAGTGGAGTAGATGGGTGACAGTGATTCGTGTCTTAAAAATATAGTAACTGTCAAGTTATTCCTTCCATAATGTTTGTTCCAAGTTAGATTCCTATCAATAGAAATTGAAAAATCCCTCATCAACACTGAATATTAACAATTTTTATCTTTGCTTATCTGATAGGTGAAAAATGCTATATTGCTGTTTTAATTTGCATGGCTTTTTTTGGGGGGGGCGTTGGGAACAAGCAGAAGCAATTGTATTTATTCTTCTCATTGCCCCTTTAAGCCTATTGTCTTGCCCGTGGGTTTCAGTCCCGGGCAAGTTCACTATGGATTCAGTGAAACTGAAGAAATGACAATGGAACGTTCTTGGGGTGAAAGGGTTTATATCCAACTTTATTCCCACGGTGGCAGGTCAATCACTAGAATCCCATCCACTCAGAGCGAGTCTGCATGCCGCAAGCCGGTCTCTGCCTCTGGGCCTCTCTGTCCCCGCAGCCATCTCAGTCTCTGTCTTCAGCTCTGCCACCACTCCAGTCTCATCTCTGCTCTCCTGCAGCCTTGCAACCGTGCCACTGTGTCGCCCAGAGCACTGGGCGGAGCTCTTTATATAGAGTCGATAAGACGGATT
Source organism: Phataginus tricuspis (assembly GCA_029783875.1). Classification (NCBI taxonomy): domain Eukaryota; kingdom Metazoa; phylum Chordata; class Mammalia; order Pholidota; family Manidae; genus Phataginus; species Phataginus tricuspis. The sequence continues at coordinate 60,995,150 of JAQQAC010020896.1, forward strand.
GCCTGCACGTGTGTAGTGAGCTAGTCAACCAGGGCCCGGTGAGAATCCTGGCCACAGGAACCTTCACTTTATCCACACCTATTATGTAAAAAGGTTTTTCTGTGCCCACCTCCACCTCCATGAAATCTCATTCAGATACAATAAGATCAGATTATTTTTCTACTTTCATTCAAATATTAATAAATATTAAAGCTCCAGTCATTCATCAAATATAAAACCTCTGGCTTCTCCAAGCTGCTGTCTGACCCGGGCTTGGAACTGGGAAGGCAGGAAGGCAGTGTGTTTGATTTTCATGCTTGTTCTGGGTCCCCTGTTCCTGACCTGCAGGAGAGACAACGTAGGAACCCGAAGAGAGGGGGAGGAGAGTAGGGACACAAGACGCGAGGGATGGAGACAAGACAGCTCCCTGATCAAGTCTCGTTTATTTGCGGAAACACACAGCTTATATAGCATAGCTCAAGTGGGAAGGGGTTGTGGCTAATCCTGATTGGCAGTTTAGCATGCAAATGAAGCCTTATACCAAAGTCCTATGGAAGAGCAGTCTATGAGCATGCGCTCAAAGAGCAGTCCAGGCAGCAGGCAACAAGATGGCGTCCAAGTGCAAAATGGAGTCCATGCGGGCGCATGCGCACTTGAGCATGAAGAACGAGAAGTGCGTCAGCAGCAAATCAGCAACAAAATGGAGTTCCTGCGAAAGCTCTGTGATGGCGGTGACAGCTGCTGCTGCTCAGCCTGATTGTCTGGCTCCCGACAGTCCCCTTTATCTGGGTCCTGCACACGTTTCCCATTCACTTGCCATCTCCAAGCTCTTCTCGGGTGGCAGGGTGTAAACGGAGGGGTTTTCTGGCTGTAGAAGGGCTTATGCAGCTAGCACCACCTTTAGTGTCTTCTCGGCTATTGAAGTACTCAGTTTTGGTAGCCGTCCAAACGTTAACCCTCTTGTGGGGATCTTTTATGCTACAGGCATCCTGATACACACGTCACTGAGGATCGTCTCCTCACAGCTCCCTGCAGTAGACAGTCCTCGGCTGGCCACACGTGACCTCAGCTCGTGCATTCTGGCGACACACCCTATACATAGGGTCTCTCTCATCACTCCAGAGAGGATTTTTGGGTGACATCCATTCAAGATTTCCTATTATAGTTCCTTTCTGTGGGGCCATATCAGGCTCTGAGAACCATTTACCTTGCCCAGCTATTGTAGAATTGCAGTTAACTTGCATGTCTTTAACTAAGTAAACTTGGGCATATGTTACTGGCCAACTATATTTCCTCTTCTGTAGTATGCCTACTTACATCTTTTGCCTGCTTTTCAGAGAAGAGGAACCCAGAATGGCAGAAAAATGCATGGCAATTTCCTCACTCCCTGGGCGTGGCTTGGGCTCCTGACGCCTTCCTGCAGCACCTTGGAGTTGCCATGGCAGAGAAGCAGGAAACAAGCCACAGAAATAAGCAAACATGATTAAAGGAGGAGTCAGAAAAGCAAAATGAGTAAGAATTGTTTAGGTCAGAGAATAGGACTGAAAGGACAGTGGAAAAGAGAACGTCTTAAATTTCCGTATGGCAAGTCTCTCCAGAAGGGTGGCTGACATGTACCTTTTTGCCAGAGAAGCGGACCAACTTCTATTCCTATAGATGGCCTTTTTGATTATAAGTGCCAGTTCTAGTCTACATTTCCATTCCTAGAGACATTTCACCTCAGTTGGAGATAACTTTAGTGCAGTTGCTCCTACACTTCAAATAGTGGATGATGATCTTCCAAATACCTGTGTTCCTTTTTTTAAGCTGGAGAAATTTAAAATACAGTGGTCAGGTTGATCCTGTTCCATTTAATTACAAGTTTGGGGATCTTTCAAACCCATTTTCTGCCACAGCGTTTGGAACTGCCCCTTCTTCCTCTCCAGCAGCGGGTGACCTCAGGGCTTTGCAGGGCTCCTTTGTAGATCTATGTCCTCTGCCTGGATGTTGGCTCTGGCCCCAGAGTTAATGTGATTGCAGCCCAGCCCAGCAGCTGAGAGGACCCTCCTCTCCTGAGCAAGTGTTTCGCATCCAGACAGTTTCCAATGATTCGATACAACCCAAATATCAGCCCTCCTTGCATGCATGCTCCCTGTTTCTGCCACATTGCAACAATCCTGACTCCAATCTCATTACTGGGCCCCTTGTCCTGTTCCCTAGAAAGTATCCTCTTGTACTGAAAGCAGTAGTGAGCAGTACAGTAGGAGGAGAGTACTGCCAAAGCCCAGGAGCCCCTGCCTTCCCTCGCCTATGAATAGAATTACACAGTCTATGCTGGAAAATGGGGGCATTGCCAGTAACTTCCATCCCCTCTCCACCCCACGTTCTGCCAGTGACTAGATATTTCCATGTATCTCTAAAATAGAATCCATTTTTTTATCCTATTATCTCTGGTGTAGTTGAACTCCTTCTCCCTTTCCTGAATAAATGCATTGGCCTGCTGGCTCCTTTCAGTCACATCCCCTTGCCATCCATTTAGTCATGTAATCATTCATTCATTCATTCTTCTACTCATTCATCTGCTGTTCTGTGATAACTGGCTTGGTTTTGTGCCAAACCAGCCACAAGCCGTGAGTTCTTCTCTACAGAGAAGACATCCATGTATTCAGCCCTCTTGGTTCAAAGGAGTTGGGGGGCTTCCTGTGTTTGGGCTCCTGAGGCATGTGATGCTAAGGTGGGTCTTGAAGTGTGTGTAGGTGATGTGGAAAATGCCGTAAGGCATCCAGGAGTCATTCCCTGTTCTTACATGCCTCAGTGGTGCTATTTGTTCAGTTTCTCTGACGCTCGCTCGGGAAGCTGCTGTGACTTCATTTAGGTCACTTTCAGTTGGGTCTCCAGTGACCAGCAGCCAGAAGTATTATGCAGTGGGATGCAGCCTAATGCAGGTGGAATGGCTATTTTCTGGCTTGTACTAATGGGCCACAGTAAGCACCATTCATTTCTCTGATTTCCATAAGGTCAAGCTTTCAGACTGCAACACCAAATCTGCTGCCTGGCCTGGGGGAGAAGTGGGGGATCAGGGGCTAGAATGTGGGTCAGGGAGACTCTCCCACTCTCATCTTACACCAGAGAGTGCCCAGCACATCCAGAAATCATGAGCATCCAAGCTGGAAAGGTATTGTGGCCATCCTCTAGGTCAGAGGTCAGGCAGGTGACGTAAATGAATGAACAGGCCTGCATTTACATAGTAAACATGGAATGGCTTACCTTTCTTCTTTCTTATGGAATGCACAAACAGTTCTCTACTGAAACAAACCACCCAATACTCAGCCTCCAGGTTGGAGAGCTAGTAGGCTGTACTGGGGAATGTGCTGAACTGGAAAGTGTGCCGTGTAAAGGGGATGGCCGGAGATGGCGCCAAGGGGCGGTTGCCATATGGGAATCCTGGAGCAAAGTGATAGTGTTTTGATTTCTCAGTAGAAACCTGAAATCTGATTTAAAAAATTAAAAACATATACCCCTCTCCTTGCTGAGCACATGTGTTATAGAGACACACATCAGGAAGCTGAACCTGGGGACAGAGGCGTTGAGGGTTAGAAGTGACACGCAGGGCCATGGAGACAGGGGCATGCCTTCTGAGGGACAGCTGCTGAATTCTGGTCTAGGTGAGAAACATGAGAATGAGATTAAAAAGCACACTGTAGAAAATGCAGAAAAGTGCAAAGAAGGAAATGAAAACTACAATCCTGTTATATAGAAAAAGCACTAATTTTTAATGTTTTCCTTACAGTTTTTTTCTTTTATAGTTCTTTCCTGGTGTTAGATTGTGAACATTTCTCCCTCATCATTCAAAGCTCTCTGCAAAATTGTATTTGAATGGTGACGTCTAAGTCCAGTGCCAGGGCCATGCTTCATGTAACCTTAAAGATTCTAATTCTGTCAGAACAAAACTCCTTCCAGAGGCTCTGCTGTCACCCTCTTCACTCCCTGTATGCTGGGCTGAGATGTCACCTTTCATGCAGCTGACGTAGGATAACTGCTCCCCGTGCGCAGACGGAGGAATCTAGGGAGAGCACCAAGGCTAAGTCGGTTATCGCAGATCTTCAAGTGGAATTAAAATAAAGCTTAAACTATTCCCTGGGTGTGATTCCGTTAAGGAAGATTTAATTAAATAAACTTTCTGCGTGCAAGCCACACAACTGTTCGGCTCCTCAGGGGCTCTGGGAAAGGGTAGGAAGGCTTTGTGATGATGTTACCCTCAGAAGGTTGGGTGAGGAGGGATAGAAAAGACACAGGCTCATCCGTGCCCCGTCTTGGAAGGACACTGAGCAGTAGATTCCTGGGATCAGTCAGTGTGCTGCAAGACACTCCAGCTATCGCCCTGGGGCAGGTCCCCTGGGGCCGCAGCTGGAAGGGGTGTGGGTGAGGAGGGCCTGCCGGAGTCCCTCAGGAATGAGTTCGTTCAGTGGCCTCAGAGGCTCATCTTTGTGCCTGTCGCCTCTGCATTGGGGGTGGGGGGCCCTGGCAGACACACTATACCTGCTTTGTGACTACACGTATCTCCCCGAGGGTGTTCCCTCTGCCTTGTGCAATGCCTGCTGAGTCGCTGGGCGCAGGTCTGAATGTATTTCCCAGGCAGCTGGCATGATGAAACCTGGCTGGCCCAGCTCCCCTGCAGATACTTGGCTCCCCTGGACTTTACAGGCACCTGACATGGTAGTGGGAACTGGTTCCGAGATCATTCACATCCTCCTGCCTTGCTTTGTGTGTATGTAACATGAGTCCCAGGGATCAATGAGGATAAAACCAGGAAACAAACAGGTGTGCAATGCAGATTGCATTGCTAACATTAATTAATACAATAGCTGTTTCTTGAGCATTTGCTATGCGCTAGTCTTCAGGCTAAGACCTTTTATGCATTAACTCATTAAGCCTTACAAAACCTACCTGAGTTGGATACAATTAATATCCTCATTTTAATGATAGGACACAGAGGCCCAGAGAAGTTAAATAACCTGCCCAAAGTCCACAGGGGTGAAACCAGGACTTAATCATAAGCCCATGTATTTGACCATGAAAACATGTTCATAGGAATTAACTTTAAAATAAAGAAAATATTGGACCAATTTTTAAGCATGGTGTAACTCCAGGGGGAATATATTTTCCCAGCCCAGAGCAAATTAACCTTTGAAACTGAAATCAGTCAAAGGGAGAAATGAAGTGGGAGAAATAGTTTATTGCTTACAAGCAGTCGTCCACTTCTGCTCACTTGTGTATCACGCGACCTGGCTGCAAAAAGGGACCCCACCCAACCTCTCTAGTTCAGATATGCCTTTGCTCCCCTATGTAATCACCTATTGGTATGGAGATGGACTAAGGCCAGGTGAGAGATTCTGGAAATATTGCAATTTTACCCACATATGGTCTTTCAAATAGCAGTTATATTTTTAAGTGTTTATATTTCCATTATAAATGTTAACAAAATACAGAATATGGGAGCAAACATTATTTATTACTTATCATCTACAGTCTACACATCATTATTTGTTTTTCTTTAAATTACAGAATTTATTTTTTCCTAAGTGTAGTACTGTGCATGCAATTTTGTATGTTAGCTTTTCCCTTACATCAAACCATAACTATTTTTCATGTCATTAAACAGTCTTTATAAATATTATTTTAAATGTTTGCATTATCATCCATTGGGTGATAAGGGATTTATTTACATGCTTTGAGGTTATTTTTTATTTTTATGCAACTTAAAAATAACCATATGGTGAATAACTTTCTGAAGAAAAGGTTTTTAAAAAATCTTTGGGAATTAGCTTTGGACTGTGTGGAATTATGAAATTAAAAAAATCATATTTAGTGTTCTTGATATAGATAACAATTAATTTTCAAAAGAATTTTACCCATTTATTGTCCAACTGTGATGTATGAGAAAGGCCATTTTCATCACACCTTCACCAGCCCTGGCCTGTATCATTATTTTTAATCTTTGTGAGTTTTGTGGTTAGAAAATAGAATCTAATTTTCATATGTATTTCTTTGATTATCAGTAAAGTTTAATTTTTCTCATACTTTTGTTTATTAATAGTAATTTCTTTTACAAATTGAGTGGTCATGGTCTTTGAGCATTTAGTGTTCTTGATATAGACAACCTTGAGCATTTGTCTCTTCCAGTCTTCACATGTTTCAATTAATTTTTAGGAATTCTGTATAAGAAAGATGCCAAACCTGCAGCAATCAGGTTTCTGTTCCTTGCCTTTTCATTTTTACATGTGAGTAATTAAGTTTTGTATATTGTAAAATCATCCTTTTTTCTGTGATATTTTCAGTCATTTCCAAGTTGGGAGAGTCTTTGCTCCACAAGGTTTGGTAAATCTCACCTCTATTTTCTTTTTTTCCCCTCTATGATTTGAATCTTTTTATTTCTTACTCTTTAATTTATCTAATTTATAATGGTTTCTGGTGTATAGGGTAAGGATCTAAAATGACTTGCTTCTCTAAATAATAACCAATTTTAAAACTTTATTTATTGAATAATTCTTTGTGTCTCAATAGGTTTTTATGCATCTTTACCAGTTAATATTTATTTATCATTTTGTACTTTTTACCACTATTAAATTGTTAAATTAATATATATATATATACATCACACACACACACAAAATATATACTGTTACACTGCCTCTATTTTTCACTTGTATTGTTTTATTTATCATAGTTTTATAATAAGTTTTAAGGTTATCAGAGTTTTACTTCTATAACTACTCTCATTTTTCTAAGGCTTTTTCTCCTCCATATTTTCCATATAAATTTAGTTCTCATTGAGATTTTGATTAGAATTGCATCACATATATACTCTGAGAAGAAATGAAAACTTTACAATATTAATTTTTTTCAAATCAGGAACATGATATGGCTCTCCATTTAAGATATATATATATTTAACTAAGGTTTAATCATTTCTTCATATACATTCTGCATATTTCTCATTAAGATCATTTCCAGTTGATAAGTTCCCCATAGGATCTCATTCAGCAAGGTTTGATTGAATACTTATGTGCTGGGTTCTGTGCTAGGCTCTGGGATTTTAAAGGTGTGCAAAGACAGGTACATCCTACTCCCATGGATCTTACAACATTGTGGGGAGTCTGATCATCAGATAGTCACACTGACGGACGCATAGCCAAGACTGGAGGAAGAGCGTCCGAGGAATGGAGTGAGACAGCATGAGAGCGTATTACAAGCAAACAAGATACCTCCAGGGGCCAGGAGGGGTGAAGGTGAGCTTCCTGAGAAAATGACACTGTGAGCTGGAATGTTATCAATTTTTTTAAAGTTTATATTTAGTCAATGAACGAAATTCTTTTTTTTTTTTTTACAATTTATTTTGTTTTAGTATCATTAACCTACAATTACATGAGCAATATTGTGATGATTAAACTACCCCCTTCATCAGGTCCCCCCCACCAACCCTATTACAGTCACTGTCCATCAGTGTAGTATAAGAACAAAGGAAAAAAAAAATGAACGAAATTCTTTAAATTAATTGCAATAGATTTTTCAGTTGCTTTGTTAGGGTTTTCTAAGACTGCAATTAAATCACCATGTTTCCTCTTTTTCTTGTGTTTATATTTCTAGTTTCTGTTTCATATCTATTATACTGGCCAGATCTTCCTAAATAATGCTAAGTGACCATGACCACGGTGAAAAGTTCATGATTTTAAAATGAGTAATTTGGTGTTTCACTTTAAGAATGGTGGTGGCTACTGGTTTGAAAGATAATCAGGTTAAGAAAGTGGCCTGTGCTCCTACTGATTTTATATTTTGTACTGGAAATGGAGATTGGATTTTGTCTAATGTTCTAAGGCACTATTAACTCAAAGTTTTTCCCACTTGACTTACTATAATGTGTTTTTTGCTGCCTCTCATCTATGTAGTTCTGGGGTAGCCCTATTTGTTGGCGGTACTTTTTCTTAAAATGTTCAAGTTAAAAAATCTAAATTTTTACTTAGAATTTTAAAATATCTATTTATAAATGAGACTGAGCTACACTCCCCTACCTCATCATTTGGACACCTAGTCAAATTTGTTTTGAATTTGAAAGAATTAGTTTTCTGAGCTTGTTAGGTCCTCGATTGGCTCCCAAGGATACAGGCCACACGCGTGGTCAACAGAAGCACCTTTATTCAGCAAAGCGGGAAAAGAACCAGCATGCTGGGGTCCACCGTTGAGAAATGGCGACCTTGATGTGGGCTCACAGGCCCCTTTTAAAGGCAGTTAGGGGATTTCCAGTGTGGTTTGGCGCCCTTTACCCCGATTGGATTGTGCTGGGGT
>JAQQAC010020896.1:61003460-61048760 GCA_029783875.1 Phataginus tricuspis
TATCCCAATTGGGTCGTGCTGGAGTGGGGTTAGGCGCCCTTTACCCCAAATGATTTTCAAAGCTGGGGAATGGTTTTTGGAAGGGAGTGTCTTCTCTGGGGTCCTTGGAAGGGAGTGCCAACGGTCATTTCCCTGCTGGGGGTGCCTCCTCCTTCTTTCTGTGGTCAGGGTTCTCCGTGATTGGCTGCCCTTTTCTTGCGGTTTTTCTCAGAATTGGGTCAGAGGTGAGCCTTCACCTAAGATGGTTCTTTTTCTCAAAATGGAGTCCCTTTGGCTCTCACAAGCTCTAGAGTGATTCCAGTTCACTGAAGGAGAAAAGGAACTTTCCTAACCAGGACAGGAAACACAGAGTCAATTAAGAAAAAAATTAAGACAAAACTGACTACTTACACAACATATTTTAAGATGGCAAAAGACATCATAAATAAAGTCAAAAGACAACAGATACTTTAGGAAGGTATTTGTAATACAAATGAGAGAAAATAGTTAATATCACACATAAGGACTCTACAAGTTATAAGGAAAAGAAAAACAAGCTAATTAAAAATGAATTAGCGATCTGAATAATAATTCAGAGAAAAGGAAATCCAAATGGCCAATTATCATATGACAAGAGGCTCAATCTCATTGAGAGGAAAATACAAATTAAAATATCAATGATATACTTTTTCACTATCAGACCAGTAAAAGGAAAAAGGTTTATATGTGTAGGGTTGGTAAGGATGCAGAAAATGGGCATTCTCCCTATGTTGGAATTATTATGATGCATTTGGAAACAGCCCTGGCAGTATCTGTTAAGATAAAATATACACTATGGTAGACACTGTTAGTTGCTTATCCAATGTTTGCAGCTTTTTTCTTCCTTTCCAATAGAATCTTAATTTTGTTCATGGAAGCAAGATAATATATTGTGGTTGATTTAAGCCACCATGACAATCCTGTTCTTTCCCAGTTATTCAATTTCCCAGTCTTCCTTGCAACTAGCAGTAGTCATATAACCCAGTTGTGGTCAACAAAATTTAAAGTAAAGACTGCTGAAGGATCTCCAGGAAGGCCATTGCTTTGCTGATATAAGATACAAGTGTGGGTGTTACCACCTTTCCCCCTTTATCTTGACTATGAACATGACTGATGCCTGGAGCTGTGGCAGCCATCTTGGAACCATGAGGAGGGAAGCATGACAACAAAGTGCTGACATACTAAGGATAGCAAAACAGAGAAACATAAGGGCTTGGGTTTCCTCAACCAATACCCACTACTGTTTACCTCCAGACCCTTGTTATGTGAGAAAAACAAATCCTTATTTGTTTAAGTTTCTTTTAGTGGGATTTCTGTTACTGGAAGCCAAACATACCTCTAATCAGACACATACATACTTAAAAAAATTTTTTTTTATTTTGGTATCATTAATATACAATTACATGAGCAACATTGTGGTTACTAGATTCCCCCCATTATCAAGTCCCCACCACATACCCCATTACAGTCATTGTCCATCAGCATAGTGAGATGCTATAGAATCACTACCTGTCTTCTCTGTGCTATACTGCCTTCTCCATGCCCCCCACTCCACATTATGTGCGCTAATCATAATGGCCCTTATTTCCCTTCTCCCTCCCTTCACACCCATCCTCCCCAGTCCCTTTCCCTTTGGTAACTGTTAATCCATTCTTGGGTTCTGTGAGTCTGCTGCTGTTTTGTTCATTTAGTTTTTTCTTTGTTCTTATACTCCACAGATGAGTGAAATCATTTGATACTTGTCTTTTTCGGCTTGGCTTATTTCACTGAGCATAATACCCTCTAGCTCCATCCATGTTGTTGCAGGATTTGTTTTCTTCTTATGGCTGAGTAATATTTCATTGTATATATGTACCACCTCTTCTTTATCCATTCATCTACTGATGGACATTTAGGTTGCTTCCATTTCTTGTCTATTGCAAGTAGTGCTGTGATAAACATAGGGGTGCATATGTCTTTTTCAAACTGGGCTGCTGCATTCTTAGGGTAAATTCCTAGGAGTGGAATTCCTGGGTCAAATGGTATTTCTATTTTGAGTTTTTTGAGGAACCTCCATACTGCTTTCCACAATGGCTGAACTAATTTGCATTCCCACCAGCAGTGTAGGAGGGTTCCCCTTTCTCCACATCCTCGCCAACATTTGTTGTTGTTTGTCTTGTGGATGGTGGCCATCCTAACAGGTATGAGGTGATATTTCATTGTGGTTTTAATTTGCATTTCTCTGATGATTAGTGATGTGGAGCATCTTTTCATGTGCCTGTTGGCCATCTGAATTTCTTCTTTGGAGAAGTGTCTGTACAGATACTCTGCCCATTTTTTAATTGGATTCTTTGCTTTTTGTTTGTTGATGTGCATAAGCTCTTTATATATTTTGGATGTCAACCCCTTATCGGATATGTCATTTATGAATATATTCTCCCATACTGTAGGATGACTTTTTGTTCTACTGATAGTGTCCTTTGCGGTACAGAAGTTTTTAATCTGATGTAGTCCCACGTGTTCATTTTTGCTTTTGTTTCCCTTGCCCATGGAGATATGTTCATGAAGAAGCTGCTCATGTTTATATTCAAGAGAGTTTTGCCTATATTTTCTTCTAAGAGTTTTATGGTTTCATAACTTACATTCAGGTCTTTGATCCATTTCAAGTTTACTTTTGTGTATGGAGTTAGACAATAATCCAGTTTCATTCTCTTGCAAGTAGCTGTCCAGTTTTGCCAACAGCAGTTGTTGAGGAGGCTGTCTTTTCCCCATTGCATATCCATGGCTCCTTTATTGTATATTAACTGGCCATGTATGCTTGGGTTAATATCTAGACTTTCTATTCTGTTCCACTGGTCTATGGGCCTGGTCTTGTGCCAGTATCAAATTGTCTTGATTACTGTGGCTTTGTAGTAGAGCTTGAAGTTGGGATACGAGATCCCCCCTGCTTTATTCTTCCTTCTCAGGATTGCTTTGGCTATTTGGGGTCTTTTGTGGCTCCATATGAATTTTAGAACTATTTGTTCCAGTTTGTTGAAGAATGTTGTCAGTAATTTGATAGGGATTGCATTGAATCTGTAGATTGCTTTAGACAGTATGGCCATTTTGACAATATTAAATCTTCCTAGCCAAGAGCATGGGATGAATTTCCATTTGTTAGTGTCATCTTTAATTTCTCTTAAGAGTGTCTTGTAGTTTTCAGGGTATAGGTCTTTCACTTCCTTGGTTAGGTTTATTCCTAGGTATTTTATTCTTTTTGATGCGATTGTGAATTGAATTGTTTTCCTGATTTCTCTTTCTGCTAGTTCATTGTTAGTGTATAGGAATGCAACAGATTTCTGTGTATTAATTTTGTATCCCACAACTTTGCTGAATTCAGATATTAGTTCTAGTAGTTTTGGAGTGGATTCTTTAGGGTTTTTTATGTACAATATCATGTCATCTGCAAACAGGGACAGTTTGACTTTTTCCTTACCAATCTGGATGCCTTTTATTTCTTTGTGTTGTCTGATTACTGTGGCTAGGACATCCAGTACTATGTTGAATAAAAGAAAGAGGGGAGAGTGGGCATCCTTGTCTTGTTCCCGATCTTAGGTGAAAAGCTTTCAGCTTCTCATTGTTAAGTATGATGTTGGCTGTGGGTTTGTCATATATGGCCTTTATTATGTTGTGGTACTTGCCCTCTATACCCATTTTGTTGAGAGTTTTTATTATGAATGGATGTTGAATTTTGTCAAATCCTTTTTCAGCATCTATGGAGATGATCATGTGGTTTTGTCCTTTTTGTTGATGTAGTGGATGATGTTGGTGGATTTTCAAATGTTGTACCGTCCTTGTATCCCTGAGATGAATCCCACTTGATCATGGTGTATGATCCTCTTGATGTATTTTTGAATTTGGTTTACTAATATTTTGTTGATTATTTTTGCATTATGTTCATCAGGGATATTGGTCTGTAGTTTTCTTTTTTTGTGGTGTCTTTGCCTGGTTTTGGTATTAGTGATGCTGTCTTCATAGAATGAGTTTGGAAGTATTCCCTCCTCTTCTATTTTTTGGAAAACTTTAAGGAGAATGGGTATTATGTCTTCTTTATATGTCTGATAAAATTCAGTGGTGGATCCATCTGGTCCAGGGATTTTGTTCTTGGGTAGTTTTTTGATTACCGATTCAATTTCATCGCTGGTAATTGGTCTGTTTAGATTTTCTGTTTCTTCCTGGGTCTCTCTTGGAAGGTTATATTTTTCTAGAAAGTTGTCCATTTCTTCTAGGTTATCCAGACACATACACACTTTTGACCCAGCCATTCCTATGTGTGGTTCCATCCTAAAGAAATGAAAGTACCAGTATACAGAAATTATGTAGAATTTATATATAACAATGTTTTTGGAAGCAAAGAACTGAGAACAAACTGAATGTCCATCAATAGCCATATGGCTAAATAAAATGCAGTGTATCCTTACAATAAAGTGTTACATAATTATTAAAAAGAATTTAGAATGATGTTTGTTGACCTTGAAGGATCTTCTTGATTCATTTTTATGTGAAAAACAGAAAATAGAATAATTAACATTTATAATACAATCCATTGTCTGTGAAAAAAATCTGTACTTGTGTATAAATATTTGTATATGTCTACACAAGCAGAGAAAAAAGGTCTGAAAGGTCTACAGGTAGGAGGGAGTACAAAAATTGAGTGACACAAGTCTGGTAGGAAACAGTCTTTATTACTGAATTTTATTGAACTAGGAAGAGGCATCTAATATGACATAAATATACATGATATTGGCAATTATGTATTAAATATGGAGTAGAATAGAATAAAATTTTAAAATGAGATGTGTTTGTTTTCTCATAGTTTCTTATTCCTCTTCAAAGAACATGAATTCCAGTTTTATTTCCTCCTGTACCAAGAATTTAAAGATAGGTCTTATTTTGATTTTAATGATGCAAATGCCTATTCAGCCTTGGATCCTTTACTTGGGAGTGATACAGTGTTCAGAATGAAAAATATCTTTTTAAAAGTGTGGTACTCCTAAACAGAGATACAGTATTTGTACTTAAAAAAAAATTAGAGTAACCAGCACATTGTAGAATTCTGGTACATTAATGTCCTCTTATTTAGTTTTCAGTGGCAGATTTAAAAAACTCTTTGTAGTTGTTTATCCACACCATCAATATTAATTGAGAAAGACAACTGAGTAATGTTAATTCATTTTCATAACTTTAAATGTAAGGGCTCACTTATAGAATTCAATCTTCATCTCTTCAAACTGAGATGAACTTCAGGTCATTACTTTTATTATTAGGAAACTGATTTTTATATAGGGAAGTGAACTAGGTTATTTCTTGTCAATAAGTTTCTTAAAGACACAATTTCTCTGGAATGAACAAATCAGATTATATGTTTGAGGAACTACTTGTGAACGTCCTTCAAAGCCTTTTGGAGGTATTGTCTTGACAAAGAAAAATACCAAGAATTGCTCCAATTTTAACTGATGAGCTGAGGTGTAGGCTTCCTCAGATAATATGAACAATGCAATTCTTTCCCCCCACAGTTGACAAAAATTGCATCACAGCAAGACACCAGTTAGTCATATGACATCTGTGTAGTACAGCAGCCCACTGTTGTGCAGCCCTGTCACTGCGCATTGAGCTATCTGGCTCAAGCCAGAATGGGAATCTAGTATCCGGTTAATTACTACATCACTCGTTCTCTTTTGACTGTGTTAGCAACAAAGAGATTCCTGGTGAATGACTCAATGAACTTAAATTCTGTTTCCTTGCTGAATGATGTCACGATGGGATTAAGTTTCCTAAGAAGTCCTGGGTTAACATCACCATCACAGTAGCACTGTTTGTAGTTATGCTGGTTAATTTTGACCTGTATACATTAAACTTTTCAAGAATGTTCTCAACACCAAGTAATTTATTCCCTGATATTGTCTCTGACAGGGGCACATGTCCAAAAATTCTTTGCTCATGTAAAAAAACCCCTAAGGAACCCAAACCAACACCTTTTGGATTCCATGAGTAAGTCTAGTTAGCTGTATGACATTATTATACCTATTTTTCACCAGTTATAAATAAAAAAAATTACAAAGTAATTTAATTGTTTCTATCTGACTTGTCCTGAGTGTTTTGAACTCTGTCTTCATCATGTTGAACAATAGTATTTCCAGCAAATGTGTATTTGTGTTGAGAGAAAAACAACTGAGATCTCAGTTTTTTCCATTTACAGATCTCAGTTTTCTTTAGTTTAATGATTTTTTTTCATCTGACTGTTTTTCCTTTTTTACATAATGGGATATTTAGTGATCTTTTTTTTTGTTTTAGTAGTAGCTTTATAGAGATGTATTTGCTATACCGTAAAATCTGCTCTGTTTTAAGTATACAATTCAGCCGTTTTTAGTATGCTCAAGAAGATGTGCAACGATCACCAGTAATTTTTAGAACATTTTCAAATCCCCAAAAGAAACCTGCAATGATGTGTCTCCCTACATACACACACACAATAGTCCTATACACAGCAGTAATAGCAGCGTAACGCCATTCGCGTTCCCAGACTCTGTGTCAGTGTGTGTAAGTGTTGCGGGAGCGTTGTGTGTTTCCCTCGGTTCTTGTCCCCGCCGCAACAAATCATTGAAGGGCAGAGACACAGTAATGAGGCAGAGTAAACTTTTTATTTAAAGTTACTTAAAAGTACCGAGGACCTCAGGGAGGAGGGGCAACCTGAAAGGTTTAAGCTTTATTTAAAGAGAGCAAGTGCACACTTAGAGAAAGGGGAGTGTAAGCGACCTCAAAGAAGAGGCATGCTGAAAGGTTGAGATAAATTTTTAAGGCTATGCACTTAGTAAGTGCAGGCGATCTCACAGAGAGGAGCGCGCTGAAAGGTTTAGGGTCTGGGGTTTTTAGGCGGTTGAGGATTTTCAGGAAAGTGACAAAGGGCTAGGTGCAGACAGGCTAAATTGTCTCAGAATGTTCATCTGTGATAAGACATTAAGTTTCTTCTTTTTTTACCTAACACAAGAAATATACTGCTTTGATTCCTTTCCAGGATATCAGCTTCTGTCTGGAAGCGTATCAATGAAGACTCTCTGCCCTGCATCCAAGGTGGGCTGAGCCACTGTCTGTTTGATTAAAATGCAATCTTAGCTTTAAGAGAGAATTCTTCCTAAATAAGCTGGGCCTTTGAGCAGGCTAAAGTAAACCTTACAATGGTATGTTCTAATTGACACAGTGAAAACATATGCTATGCTGAGATACTTCTCTTTATCTGGGGAGTATTCAAACTTCTAGGCCAAGTTGCTCCTGGCCTTTGAGCTTTTAAATTTTAACTGGTTAACTCTTTGAGTCCCTTCTAATGGGCTTACTGGCCTTATTCTCTTTCCACCCTGCTCATATCTATTTTCCTGCCTAACGTAAGTATGTGGGAGGGGGTCTTCCCACGTATAACACCAAGCAGTTTTTGAACACCAGCAGAGTGTCTGAGAACCCAGCTCTGTTTTGACGCTATCTGCCTGGAGACAGCACCAGATTCCCCAGGTTAGGGGCTCGTCCTACAAGACTGCCCTCTACTCCTGACTCCTGACGCTAGTTGCAGGCCCCAGGCAGTTACCTGTGCTTCTGACCTACGGGCTACAGATTTGAGGTTCCCATTACCTCCCCCTGTGTTCGATTAGTTTGCTAGAGCGTCTCACAAAACTCAGGAAAACACTTATGTTTACCACTTTAATAAAGGATACCTTATGAATCCACAGCCAGATGAAGAGATACAAGGGGCAAGGTCCCAAATAAAGGAGCTTCTATTCTTGTGGAGCTTGGGGCCTGGGTCAGAGGCATGGGGAGGCCTTCTGATTCTCCATGCATAGAAGCTCTCGCTGACTGAGAAGCAGGAGCCAACCACGCAGAGCCTGAGGGCTTCACTGCTTAGTCATGACTGACTAAATTATTGGCCATTGGCTGATTCAGCCTTCAGCCCCTGCCCTTGGGTGGGGGTCTAAAAGTCTCATTGACATGACAAGACACCCATTTCACCTTTAAGACTCTACAGTGTTTTCAGGAACTGTGGATGAAGACCAAAATACTTGGGAAATATATATTTAGTCATCTGAATGACCAAATGTGTATTTCTTATGACTCATTATATTGCAAAACCCCATACTAGTTAGCAGACACTTTCCCTTCCCCTCCCTAGCCCCTGATAACCACTAATACATAGATTTGCCTATCTGAGATATTATATATTTCATGTAAATAGAATTGTACAATATGTGGCCTATTGTGATTGGCTTCTTTCACTTAACATAGCGTTTTTAAGATTTGTTCATGTCATAGCATATATCAGTACTGAATCCCCACTTTTTTTTTTGTCAAATAATATTCCATGTATGGATATAAGACATGTAACAGATTAAAAAATCCATTCGTCAGTTAATGGACATTGGATTTTTCTACTTTTTAGTTATTATGAGTAAAGCTGTTACGAACAGCATTGTGGTATCTCATTGTGGTTTTGATTTGCATTTCTTTGATGATTAATGATGTTGAGCATCTTTTCATGTGCGTGTTGGCCATTTGTATATCTTTGGAAAGATGTCTATTCACATTCTTTGCCCATTTTTCAGTTGGGCTATTTGTCTTTTTACTGTTGAGTTATGAGTTCTTCATATATTCTAGATACTTGACTTTTATTGGATATATGATTTGAAAATATTTTCTCCAATTCTGTGGATTGTCTTTTCACTTTCTTAATGGTGTTCTTTTAAGTGCAAAAGATTTTAATTATGATGGAATCCAATTTATCATTTTTTCTTTTGATGTTTGTGTTTTTGGTGTTTATTTATAAGAACCAATGCCTAACTGAAGGTCACAAGGTATACTACCATGTTTCCTTCTAAGAATTTTATAGTTTTATTTCTTATATTAGGTCTATGATCTAATTCAGGTTAATGGCTATACACAGTATGAATGAAACCCAACTTCATTCATTTGCTGGTGGACATCCAGCTGTCCAAGCGCCATTTGTTGAAAAGACTATTCTTTCTCCATTGCATTGTCTTGGCACCCTTACCAAAGACCTTTTAGCTATAGATATATGGCTTTTTTTCTTGGATTCTCAGTTTTATTCAATTAATCTATTCTTTAGTCAATTTTGTACATCCTTGTGCCAGGGCCACACTGCCTTGATTGCCATTGATTTGCAGTAAGTTTTGAAATTTAGGAACTACAAGTCTTCCTACTTTGTTCTCCTTATTTTGGCTCTTCTAGGGCCCCTGGAATTCCATATGAATTTTAAAATCAGCTCATTAGTTTCTACAAAGAAGTCAGCTGAGATTCAGATAGGAACTGCTTTGAGTCTATAGATCAATTAGGGGAATGTTGCCATATTAACAATGTCAAGTCTTCTAATCCACAGACATGGGATGTTTTTCCATTTATAGATCTTCTTTCATTTCTTCCAACAGTGTTTTGTAGTTTTCCAAGTAGAAATCTTCTACTTATTTTGTTAAATTCTTAAGTACTTTATTCTTTTTGATGCTGTTGTGAGTGGAATTGTTTTCTGAATTTCATTTTTGGATTACTCATTGCAATATACAGAAATACAGTTCATTTTTAAAATATTAATCTTGTATGCTGCACATCACATGCCTCTGGATCATTTAATCTCAGCTGCAGTTGTAAGATCATTCCACAGCTCAATATCAGTATCACACATAGGCCCTTAAGATCAGTGTGTGTGTGTGTGTGTGTGCAAGGGAGGACCATTGGAGGGTGGAAGTTAATGACCTTATAGCAACTCCTGACCAGTGGGTAATGGGAGTCAATGGACAAATACCCCAGCCTCTGATATTTAGAGACTTATTCTGGAGGTGACCTTCTACATAGGTCCTCAGAGGGTGCCCAGGAAGACTGAGCCCCAATTTCACACAGCAGTAACCAGCTCAATAAGACACCTGTCACTCGTGTTTCCTTATCTTTGTCTCACCCTTCTTGGTCCCTTACTCCTGCTTCCTGGAATTACGTCCAAACTAAGTGATCTGTCTTCAGATCCTGTTCTGGGGGGAACCCATTATTTAAGTGTAGACAAATTTTAAAGTGTGGCATTATTTTGTAGCAAATTCAGTTGCTTGATTGCTCTTATACTTGCTGTATTGCCTATTTCCAACACTAAAAAATGTCCTGTTTCAACTGAAATAGGATTAAAATTCACAGCATTACTTGTTTTGATCTGAGGCCTCTGAAGAGAAGGTATTAGAATTCGTAGGAACCGACGCTGAGAAAGAAATCATGTAGGCTAAAGGCTTAGGAGAAAACCCCTCCCATCTTTCTCCTCCCGTCTATCTCCACATTCAGCCTGCTCATCTCTAGTCAGAAGCGGCTCACAAGGCCCAGGGCCTAGTAGTTTCCTGAAGCAAGGTGACTGGGTGTGGACTATCAGTCAGCAAGTCAATAGAGCTATGAAACAACAAATATTTTCCAAAGAGTCTACTCTCTTGTATGGGACTAACCCAGAGGGTAGAATGATAAAGGGATTAAAAATTCCTGTCACATAAAAATAGACACATAGACCAATACAGCAGAAACAAGATCCCAGAAATAAGCCCTCACATATACAGTCAACTATATTTCACAAGGGAGCCAATAATACTCAAAGGGGAGAGGACAGTCTCTTCAATAAATGGTGCGGGGAAAACTGGATAATAATACGGAGAAGAATGAAAGTGGACTATCTTATAATACTCACAAAAATTAACTTGAATAGATTAAAGGCTTAAATGTAAGACCTGAAACTGTAAAACTCCTAAAGGAAAACAGGAAAAGCTCCTTGACATTGGTCATGGCAATGATTTTTTGGATAGGACACCAAAATTACAAGCAACAAAAGCTAAAATAAATGAGTGGGACTATATCAAACTAAAAAGCTTCTGCAAAACAAAAGAAACAATCAAGAAAATGAAAAAGCAACGTATAGAATGGAAGAAAATATTTGCAAACCATCTATCTGATGGGTTAATATTTCCAAAAATACATAATACATAAGGAACTCAAACAACTCAATAGCAAAAAAAAAAAAAAAAAAAAAATCACCAATCTGATTAAAAAATGAGGACTTGAATAGACATTTTTTGCAAAGAAGACATACAGATGGCCAACAGGTACATGAAAAGATACTCAGCATCATTAATCAGGGAAATGCAAATCAAAACCACAATGGGATATCTCCACACACCTGTTAGAATAGCTATTGCAAAAAAATAAAGAGATAATTAAGTGTTGTCAAGGATGTGGAGTAAAAGGTATCATTGTGCACTGTTGATGCAAATGTAACTTGATGCAGCCACTGCGGAAAACAGTACGAAGGTTTCTCAAAAAATTAAAAACAGGACTACCAGATGGTCCATCAGTTCCACTTCCAGGTACATATCCAAGGAAATGAAGTCAGGTTCTCAAAGAGATGTCTGCACTCCCATGTACTGCAGCATCATTGACAATAGCCAAAATATGGAAACAAGTGACCATCTACAAATGAATGGCTGTGGTGTGTATATATACACATAAAATGGAATATTACTCAGCCGTGAGAAAGAAGGACATCCTGCTATTTGTGGCAACATGGATGGGACTTGATGGCATTATGCTAGGTGAAAAAGTCATATAAAGACAAATACTACATGATCTCACTTGTATATAGAATCTAAAAAAGCTGAACTCAGAGAAACAAAGAATAGAATGGTAGTTGCCAGGAACTGGAAGTTGGGAAACATATTGGAAGATGTTGATCAAAGGGTACAAACTTCCAGGTATAAGATGAATAAGTTCTGGGGATCTAATGATAGCACGATAACTATAGTCAATAATAATGTATTGTATACTTGAAAGTTAAGAGATTAGATCATAAATATTCTCCCTACACACACAAAAATGGCAAAGGAATGGAGGTGTTAACAAACTGTTGTGGTAATCATTTTGCAATCAATTTTTATATCAAATAATCCATTGTACACCACAAATTATATCGCAATAAAGCTGAAAAAAAAGAGAGGAAAAAAATTCTTAGGCTGTGACATAGTTTTCGATGAGCCACTGGTCAGAATGTGTGATGTATTCTGCCTACCAAAGAGCGTCTCACGGTAAATAGGGATCCAGGGAGGCCCACAAAGACCTGTTTGACCTGTGAGGTGTCTGACTGCCCCAGTCAACACCAAGTCCTAGTAATGAAGCCCCACAGGACCCAGTGATCTCATACAACCTTGCTCTCTGACTCTAGGGACTTAACTCTGTCCAACGAAAGCCCAATATATCTGATGATTTTGTTCAACACAATGTTATTGCATTACCTACCCTGCCTCAGGCATCAGGCTAAATGTGGGGGTTACAAAGGCGCATAGGATGAGGTTCTTGACCTTGAGAAGCTCATGACCTGGGGCACAGGACAACCGTGGATGAGTGTCAACCAAGTGGTAGCGCAATGAGATGAATGTCTTAACAGAAGGACGGGTAAAATGCTTTGGTTTTGGGTGAGTAGGGAAGGTCAGCCTGGTGACTCCAGGAAGGCTTCAGAGAGAAAGTGAGGTGTGAGCTTGTTCTTGGAAGAACAGAAGTTTGCTCAGGCAAAGAAGCAGGAAAAGGCATTCCCAGCAGAGAGAACTGTGAAAGCAGTGGGGGTGTGAAAGAGCCTGGCAGAGCTGTAGGCAAGCAAACAGCTTGAGAGTGGAGGCTGCAAACCCATGGTGACCTGCAGACAGATTTTGGTGGGGCCACAGAGTGGGTTATAAATTTTAGCTATATTTAGAAATAGAAATATTTTATGAGAAAGTCTAGATTTCCTGGTCTTGAAAAAAGTGGAAAATCTGGCTGCTCTTCTGGATATCCACCACCAGCTGGAACTGAGAAGTGACTGCCCCTTCAGAAAGGTCCGTGCCCTCCAGTGCCTCACAGTGCCCGCCTTCCACTCCAGATTCAGATACATCCATCCATGGGTATTCACTACTCCTTCAAGCACTTGTGAAAATTCATCTTATAGCTTCACTCCTAGGGGCATTTGAATGTCTAGTCTCTGGTTAAGTATTTCTGAAAATTAAAAAGCAAGGAGAGAAGATTGGCAGAGTTTAACAACTGTGGGGAGCCACCAGCACTCCAGGGCAGAAGGGACAAGGAGAGGTGGTGTGAATGAAGGGTGGTGAGTGCTGGAGCCTGGTCCTGGGGACCCCCTGTGGTGCCCAGCACTGGTGCGGGGAAGGGGTGGGCAGAAAATCCCTCACCCTCTCTTTTGGGGCCTCCCACTGGCTGAGCCAGAAGCCAGAGGGCAAGAGAGCCCTAGGGAGGCTGTCCACAGGAGGCACAGAGCAGAGGAGGGTGGACAGTGGCTCTGGGAGGGCCAATCACTGCACACGCAGGTGCTTGGGGATGGAGAGAGCCTGCAAAGGCCCTCTCTAGAGTCGTTTGGACTGTGGTCCCTGTACGGGGACACTCCTGGGGATGGTAGCCACAGGCTCTAATGCCAGCAAGTAGAGGGAAAGGGGCTGGGTAGGGCCTGAGATGCCCCTCCATCAGGGAGCCCTGGGAGGCTACAGTACCCACAGCAGGACAAGTAGAGGACAGAGGCTCAAGTCTGGGCTCACAAAGACTGTTCCAGAAGGGCGCTGTGGGAAGTGGAGGCTTAAAGTGCCGGAGTCACAAGTCACACCTGGACTCATGGGCAGGAGGCAATGGTCAGAGCACCGGAGGAGGACCGCCCCTGGGGTCTTCAGGTTTGCGCTCTAGTTAACTAGGGGAAGCCCGGTGTCCTCCAGTCACCCAGCCTCTGTTCTGTGCACACACTAGCCACAAGAGGTGGCTCTGATGATGAAAGACCCTCTATGGAGCTAAAGTCAACCTCTTTGTCCCTGGTCATGCTCCCTGAGGTCACATTCAACACCTTCCTATGTCCAAGGACAGTTTTCCGCACTCCTCTGGGTCCTTAACACTTTTAAAGGTGGCATCCTGGGACCATGATCCTCTGGATGTGGCCCCATTTGCCACTGGATCTCTGGAAATATTCCTCATGACCTCCCCTCCTCATGCCTTCTTTTACCTTGAATTGAAGGTCTCTGGAGGATGGGTGAGTGGGGCCTGCCTTGAGTTAGACAAAACATTAGGGGCATTTAGAGATCATACTGGATTTTTTTATTCCAAGGATCAGGCTCTGCAAGTGGGAGTTTATAAACTTTACCTCAAGAGTTTTCTGAGCTAAATGGGGGTGTGGGAGCTAAATAGGCTAAGGCCCTGAGGTCACGAAGAACCCGTAATGCCCCAGGGTAATCAGCCAACAAAAAGCAGGGCTCCACCTGAACCGGCCTCCTCCTCTGGGGCCCAGGAACCCTGCGTGCCGATTTGGGGGCTTTCTGACAAAGGCAGGAGGGAGAGTCCTACTGCGGGGTGGGGCACTGTTGCTTTCTCTAACCTGCAGGAAAGGGGTTAGATGACACCGGCTCCTCACAGCACAGTCCTGGGATGTCACATTGCCAGGCCCTAGGATTCCTCCCTGGAACACGCAGGGAAACTGCCCAGGGAGGACAGCTGCTCCCTTACTCAGCTCTCAGTCCCGCTTCCCCGGCTGCCTGAGAGGGGCTCCCCTGCAGCAGGTGGACTTGCCCTGCGGACTTCATGGCAGCAGGGGCTCCTCCCGCCCTCCTATCATGCTCCACACACTGGGCCTGCAGCTTGCATTGGAGTAAATGTCTCTAGAGGGAGGCCTTTTTCCTTCTCTCTCTCTAGTTTCCCTTTGAGCATAAATGTCACCTTGATTTTATTCCCAGTTGCAAAATTTGGCTCCTAAAAACCCATTGCCCAGTTGTGTGTGATCTCAACTGCTAGTCACATGGTACTCTTCACAGGCTCACGTTCCCATAGTTTTCTCACTTCTGTGCTTCAGATGATCCCACTGGAAAGAGGTCCAAGTTTCGGTGGTTCCCCAGGGACTCACAGCTCCTAGGCACTGAGGGGGCTTAAGCTGGGACAGGGTGGACGCCCTGATTGGATTCCAGGCACCTCAGTTCACATCAGACTTCTCATGTGCCATCTGCTCCCTGGGGCTTGGTATACTCCAGTGGGCAACTGGGTTTGGATTAGAATCACCAAGAGACATTTTAACAAGGTGCCGAAGCTCCATCCGCACAGATTCTATGATTTGACTGAACTGGGGTGATCAATCCCAGATCAGCCTAGACCAAAGCCCACTAGCCTAATGGGCCAGGCATTACTAGGCCCAGGTTGTGTGACCCTGGGCACATCACGCCCTGTTTTGGGATGTGAAAGGCTGTGGCAGAAACCTCAGGGTCTGTCAGAAGTAGCAAGTCCTGTAGAGAGCAGATGTGGACGAGGGAGTTTCAGGAGGCAGGGGAAAGAGGGCTGGTGCTAAAATTCACGGTGGCTGCTGGACCAGGGGTTCCAAGAGAGAGCGGAGGCAGGGCTGGGTCACACTCAAATGCCCCAAAATGGGCTGGCAGGATTCAGGGCACATGGAAACCAGGCAAAATGGGGTCTGACATTTGGGCCAACAGCATCCAGAGAGACAAGGCCCGCACAGCCTGGACCGTGGGTTTAAGCTGCAAGTCACCCGGGCAAGGGAGGGAAGCCTGGCTTGACTCAGAGTTCCTATGTGCTTATTCCTGGAAGGGGCGCCCCCCCGAGCACTCCGGACTGTGCACGTGGCTGGAGCCAGGGCCAGCCACCAGGATCTGGCAGAGGCGGTCTTGGCAGGAGGAGGGCTTGGAAATCAGGGAAGCAGAAGGAACAAGACAATTGGAAAATCCCTTGGGTTAGAAATAAAGCCTGGAGATGTCCCTGAAGACTGAAAAGGGCTGTGGGGGGAAACACCAAGTGTGGGAGCAGGTCCCTCCCTCTCTCTCCCAAGAGGTGTGTAAAAGCTCCACAGAGAGGCAGACCAGGCCAGGGCACCGGCGCAGAGTTGCCTGCGTTTCCATCTTCCCGCCCATCAGGTGGACCCCAAGCCCTCTGGGGCCTGGACAACAGGCTCTAGGCCCTCATCCCTCATCACCAAGAGCTGAATCTTCCTTGGGACCCATAGCTCACGCCTTTCAGCAACTATTCCACTCTCTGCTGCTTCTCCACGAACTCCTCATGTCCGCACATGGGTTAGAAGTGCAGAGGCTTAGTCAGGAGAATTCAAGGGCAGCAAGACTTTTAAGTGGGTTGACAGTTTTACAACAATTCCTTACAGTTAGAAATTGGGGCACAGTGGGGCACGGGGGTCGGGGAGTGGAGGTATGGCGGGAGACGGACAAGCTCGTTTTCCCTTCAACTAGGCTGAGCAGAGAAGATTCACATAAAGGCAGGCCTTAATTCAAGACCATACATTCTGATGGCCATTCACTTCAAACACTGAGGGTAAACTGAGTTAACTTTCACTTTCTCTGCAAAGCCTCTATAAAGCTCTTCCTAAATCCTGTAGCCCCCACACTAATTTGCCCTTCACAGAGTCCTATAGCACATGGGCTCTCAAACTTGAGCATGGATCAGAATCACCTGGAAGGTGGAGAGGACATGGGGAGCCTCTGGAATTTAATAGGTCCAGGGTTAGGGCCTGAAAATTTGCATTCCTAACACATTTCCAAGTGACCCTCATGCTGCCAGTTTGGGGGCCACACTTGAAAAGCCACGGCTAGTAACACATATTCTCTACCTCACAATTCCAGGCTTTCTTTGTATTTTGCCTGGAATTCACCTGGAATTATTTTCTGCAGGTTTGTCTGTCTTCTTAACCAGATCTCAATTCTTTTGGGGCTGGGACTGTGTGTTTTATGCTTTCCTCCATGTAAGTTAGCATATTGTTGGACCCAGTAGATGAAATACTTGAGAAGAACTTCAAAGAATTTAGTTCCTTCAAGCAGATAGGACTCCACTATGGTTAATTTTAGGAGCCCCACATTGAGGAAAAGAGCATCTAAGTTTTTCTCATCATTCACATTTGCAGAGAAAAATCTTAATTCGCTTCAGTAATATCCCAATCCCATGAAATAAAAGCTCTAGTCTTGATTTAGGAAAAAAAAAAGTTCATTCCTTCATCCTTCCAAACAACGTACAGTAGAACTGAACAATGCACATTATTGAAAAACAACTGCATTTTACATTGCTCACTACTCTTTAAATAAGTATAATCCAGATATTAAGGGAAAGGATTGCTAATCACATTAACGCATTACAGAAATCAAAATTAACTTATCACACAAAATAAATTAAAACATTAAATATTAACCTTTCAGTGCAACATATACAGAAGTCAGAGTAACAAGTTCTAAAAAAAAAGCATCAGGTTTGTTATAATAAAGATAATGGAAACTTGAACACTTCAGTAAGTTATCACACTAGGAAGAGGGGTTGCTTTTCAGTACTGTGTGTACGTTTACCACTAGATCTTTCAGAAAGCCTGGTAAAACCAGTTTCCAGAGGGAACGGATCTTATGTTGGAACATTAAGAACAGACATATGTATTCATCTTGTTTCTGTGATGTCCCCTTTGGTCCCGGGCTTTCGAATCATCTCCCCTCCTTTGCTGAGCAGTTGGGAGAAATCAAAGCCCATACCCTACTAAGGGTTGGGGTCTCCTGAGTGGTGTTGGAACCTTGTCGATTCAGTCCTGCTAAAATTGCCTTGAAGAGCGACCGTGGCTCATGCACTCATGCGCACTGAGACAAGTTGGCCCCGGAACACCTAGTCGAAGATGCCAGATACTCTTCTCTACCTGAAGACAACAGTCTCCCTCAAAGCTCTAGAGCCACCTGCTCCTCCCTTACCGGGATGTTGGTGGGGGAGCGTCCATCCCACCTCCTCTGGTGGATCACAATGGCAAGCTCCTATCTTGCTTGGTCCCATGTGTGTCCCATGTGTGTTCCCGGTCAGGATTGGCTGGTGTATATCTTTCCATCTAGAAGAAAATGTTTCCCGCCAGTATGCTTAAAGAGGTCACAGCCTGCAGAGCAGTGGGAGAGTCCAGGCTCCATAAAAGATTTGGAAGCACCTCCTCCTGTTTTATTTTTCAGTGGGGCTTTTCCCTTCTCTGGAGGCGGACACTGGAGACAGCCATGTTCCCCGCTCTCAGATGTGCGGCTGCTTCCCAGATCAGGCCTTGGGGATAATTCCTTAACCGTAACCAATACTTGGCTTTCTAACGGGCAAGGAAACACAGGGAAGGAACCTTCCGAAATGGACTAGAAGATGGATTTTTAACCTGAAAAGGAAGCATTTTTATAGTTAACCAAAGAAGTACCAATGCCATGAAATGGCACAGGAATCCAATGCTTGTCGGCCATTTGATTTCCAAAGGAGAAATCACCCAAGGAGCCAAGCTCTCACATCCCAGGCATGGCCGAAGGTCCGACCGGGCCTGCTTTGACCTCAGCCTCTGCTTGCAATTCGTCTCGGACCTGCTGGTTTACAGAGAACTTCCTCCGAGGGCCCACGGTTGAGCCTGTCCCCCGCATAGTTTTACAGGTCCGAGGAGGGGGGCCACCAGCACCTGTGATTTGCTGGACCCCAGACCACAGCAACCACATACTGAATCTCAAGTCCCTGGAGGACCACGAAGCTCTCCCCTGCTTCCTTCCTCCTCACACCTCTGCAAAGGCTCTTGGACACCCACAGACAGGACGCTGATCCTGCCCTCCCTTAGATTAAATAACCCACAAAACATTTCACATCAGTTCATATTCTTTAAAGGCAGCCAGACCTCAAATATTCTCTATAAGACTGAAGAAAGATTGTCCTAGAGTAAAAATGTGATTTCAAGTTAAAAAGACTCGACTTTTATTAGTAAGTCTGTCTAACGAGACTCTCAGGAGAGTCTGATGAGAAAGGTGAGCACAAAGTGGGGTCTACAAACAAGTGTCACCTGGATTGGTCGCAGAGCAAGATGCTCCAGTTAAGCCTCAGCCCACATACCGGCTGCCGGAGGACTGGCCCTAGGAAAGCAAACTTAAGCCTATTTCCTTTTGTAATTAAAACCTGAGCGTTGTGTCAACAGATTGTTGGGCGGCCAGCTGGCGAACAGATCCATTTCTGCTTTTAGTGCTTCCGGGGCAGCAGCATCATTCCACGCAAGTGTCAACATAGGACCCGGGTCAGATAACTGTCTCGATGGTAAGAAACAGGGAGCGCGTCAGGATGGACAGGTGGGCCAGGAGAGTCAGGGGAGGACATCACCTGCTGGAAGTTTCAAGCCAACCTGACATATTTTAAAGGTCCTTTTCATGTGTGAGGAGCTGGATGTGCTTCATAGGTAGAAACCTTTCCTTTTTCAAATATTAGTGAATAAAGAGTTCCCCACATAAAGAGTTTACGTATTATTTCACTGTTATTCTGCTTCCACCTTTTAATGGAAATCCCCAGGGAGGAGCTCCCTGTTTACTTGCAGGGAACCAGCACTTCCCACGGGAAGGCCCAGTGGGTCAGAACCCACCCAGATGCCCAGAACAGCTGCTCCTTAGAGGGGAAAGCGGGACTCACACGGTGGAAGTGGCTTGTGAGAGTTTTTGTTAATAAAACCAGCATCCTGAATGGAAAAGGGATAAAAGCACTGGAATATTCCTCCTAATGCTTGTGAATAAGGAGGGAAGTTAAATAGAGCAACAAACCAGGCAACACGGAAAATGAATGACTGCACCCCCCACCCCCCGCTACCCCCCTATAATGGCTGCGGCCCCAAATCCATGTGGCTCTCTGCTAATGCTCCATTTCTTTACAGACTTTTGGAGGGCTGCTTGGGAAGTGGCCATGTTTAATCATGGAGGGGTGTGGTGCCCACTGTGTTTACCCTGCGGCGATGTACATACAGGCACTCTCTTCCTCACTCTCCTTGCAGAAGGGACAAATCTCTGCTGCAGGACGTGCTGACTTTTCTACCGGAATGTTTTGGGGGCATCTACCTGCTGAAATGGCATAACCTCTGAACCCCAATCTTTGCTCCTCTGCTTCCATCGCTGCACTCCCTGGGGGGCTTTTCCCAAGCCTTAGCTGTCCCAAAGAGGCATGATATTCCTAATCAGTACAGCTTTTCAACCAGTAATACAGACATCATGAATGTAGCAGTCTAAGGGTTTTATGCTTTTTACATTGACTAAAGAGATGGAAAATAAAACCATCATCCCTCTAATAAATAAGAAATTATCTCCGAGGGTGGCGAGGGCTCTGGAAGGTCCTCAGCATTGTGCATCTGTGGAAAACACCAGGCTGGTTGAGGGTCTGGTGGACAGAGGACAGGCACGGCTCCTCTTATCCTTGGCATCTTCCCGTCACAATAAACAGTTATCCGTTCTCCACCTTCTTCCCCAACAAGCTGATGAGAAAAAACTGTAACAATTGTAGGAATCTCTAGTGTTGGGCAGGATGGACTCTGTTGTGGAGAGATGGACCCCCTAGAAAGTAACACAACCCAGCATTGGTGGCTGGCAGAAGACAGCTACACACCCCTGGGCCCTGGTGCTGACAGGGCACACACCTTAGCCAGGTAAACAGGAAGTCCACCCCTTTGCATTTCTTTTTGACCAAGTCTTTAAATAGTGGTCCACTGATTTCTTCTCTAGGTCACACCGAACAACCCCAAGCAGACAGAGTTCTTGACAGTTTTGAAGGAAGGCCCACGAAAGACAGAAAGGCTGCACAGGCGTTTGCAGACAGAGCAGGAAGGTCTGGCGGCACGTCCCAGGCATCCCTTGTTGTGCCGTCCGAAGAAGTCCTTTCTTCAGCAGGCTGCTGCACTCTACCTGGCCGGACTCCCCCTCTGGGCTCTTCAGACCACTGGAAGGAAGAACAAATTCAGTTCGGCAGTCTCGACCCCAGCCGTGCTAGGAAAAGCAAGTTTGGGCAGAAACTGGAGACGCATCAGCAATGTTGCTAGGTTCTCTCAGGCAGTAGGGCCCGTGTCCAAATTCTTCTGGTTCAATCTCAGGGGCAGCAGCTTCTGAAACTGGGCTTTCAGAGCCAAAGGAAAGGCTGACTGAAAGTGAAATGAGTCGTGGCAGAGGAGAACAGGGAGCCGTCCTGTTGTGAGGGCTTTCATTCAACAGGAGGTGAGTCAACCCAGCCTGTGGCCAGTTCCCCCGTAAGCGGTGGCTTAATGGCAGCTCATGAGCTGGGCCAGGGTTCTGGTGGCAGAACAGCTTCCCCTCAGGCCACACAAGAATGGACCCATTTGCTTCCCAATGGGTGGGGCTCTGTGGCTGTCACCAGGGACTCAGTTCCCAGCACCTCCCAAGTTCAGCTCTGCCTGGACATCTTCCTGCTCTGATCCCTCCCACAGTTCATCTGGAGGTGGAAAGGTATGTGTCCTCTCAGGGAGAGGGGCTTCAGCCTCAGTGGTCATCTCTGGAAGGCCAGACCTATGCCAAGCTCAAAGCTAACATCCTCTCAAAAGTGGTACAGAAGTAACACTAACAAGTAACTTATTCTACCCTGAATGACTCTGCTGAGATGCAGACAAATGGTACAAAATCTACTGCGAATGTTCTTAAAAGACTTAAATAACTTTTGTATGGATGCTAAAAACAAAATGAAAATATTTACTTTCATTAGCCCAATGGTGGTCCCCAGGTAGTGGAACAGAGATGTGAGCAGAGGCTTCAGAGGCCCTGGTTCTCATCCTAGCTTCCCTATGGACTTATGGGGACATCCAAGCGGGTCTCTGGCAGACCCAGTTTATCCACATCACTCAGAAACCCTCCATTATGGGGATTAATGGATTAGCATCCTCAAAAGCGGTGGGCCTCTGAAGTCACTTAGTCATAAAGTTATACAAAATTACTACGGTTCTTGAAATAAGAACAAATAAATATGCTCCTGGGCCTTCAGTTCCCTCCAGGTCAGATTACCATGAGGTTTAGTGACTACGGTCCCAGCTTCCTGCTTTCTCCATGCAACCTTGAGATTCTGGAATGCCAACGGTTTACTAGAGGATGCCCGTGGGTGGATTAGCCTGTGGGGATTGTCTCCTGACCCACTACTTCCTGAAAAGGAACTTTACGTTTATCTTGGGCTCTTTTGGTCAAAACAGCATTCTGGAAAAGCCTGTTGATGGGAGGGTCCCCAGAGCCTGGCTGGATAAAGGGGCTATTTGACTCCATGAGTGTTGAGCCAGAAACGTGCTGAGGAGGTCTCCCAGGGTGCAGGTTTGGCCTCACATCCAGAAGGCCAGTAGTCTTCACTGATGTTGGGGAAAATATTAATGAAACAGTGGTAATCTTAACGAAGAGCACAGGATCTAAGAGCCTAGAGAGTCCGTAGAGACCTCCCATGGGCCAAATACCTCATTCCACCAATGGGAAAGGGGAGGTGACTTTCTCAAGGAAAAGAGAATGAACATCTGCTGCATGGCTATAATTTGTGATACATTATACAAGGTACTTTATATCAATTATCTTTCAATTTGCACCATATCTTTTTAATAGGAAAACAAGCTCAGAGAGGTGAAGTAACCTGTTAAAGGTCACACAGTCACCAGTAAGGGTGAAAGAGCGTCCTTCTGAGTAAAACACATGTCAGGATAAACTACATCTGATTTGGTCGGATAAACATTCTCTTCTTGCTCTCCCTTCTCCCTGTTTCATCCTCCAAGAATGTCTGCCCTGGAGAAGGGGTCGTTGCCTCCACCCAGTGGCATCCCCTGAGGGAATAAGGTCCCTTCCGGAGGCAGACCCTTACCTGTCTCTGAGTGGCAGCAGGGAGTCCTTCCCTTCAGGAGGGCACTGGGCTTCTCGTGCCGGCAGATCAGGGCCTGGCACCACTCACAGTGTTTTCGGACCTGGCAGCAGCTGCAGACACAGAGAACATGGGCTGGACAGGAGCCTTCCTGCGGGGCCTGCAGAGGGATGGACATAGCAGGGGGCCGAGGGCCTCGCACGGTGGTGGCTTTGGGGCAGGTGCTAGCTGAGAACAAAAGCGCCTGCGGGCTGCCCCGAAAGACCAGCTCCGTTGACACGGCTCTGGGCTTACAGGGCAAGCTGGCCACCGAGCTGGCTGCTTTCTCCATAAAGCAGCAGTTGGGTAACTGTAAATGTAGTGCCAGCCTTGGAACTGTTGTCAGGACTGGGGAAAAGCATCCCCTTCAGGCTGCAGGGCTGTGAGGGCTTGGGTCAGCCATCAGGTTTTGCTAGTAGCAAAGCAGGGAACGTGGCTGGGCTGAACGAACATATGGAAAGGATAAGAAAGCGAGTCATTGATCTCAGTGGCTTGACATCCTCTGAGGACGAACATTCTCTGGTTGAGCAAATCCAGCCTCTCAGTGAACCTGTTACCGGAGTCCAGAAGCATCACGGTCATGAATGCTCCTGCTTCCCTCTGTGGGCAGCAGTGAGCAGTCTGCAGTTAGCAGGACAAAAGAACCAGGACAACCAAAAGCAGGGCCGAAAAGAAAGCACTGAGTAGGACCTTATGTACCTAGAGACACTTAGAGCTGTTTTTCTTGGGATACCACAGAGGATGTTTCTATTAATTCGAACTTTAACACATATATGATGTACACATTTACTGACTGGGGCTGGCAGGAGTCTCTAGGCCGACGGGCCCCCAGAAAGATGAGGGCCCCCAAAACAAGCGTATTTGCTGTGCTTCCTCCTTGGTTGACCCCGACCCCCACCCCACCTCCCCAGCACTGTCCTGGGAAGGTTACTGGGGCCTCTAAATCTTGGGCAGCACACCGGAGAAGGGGCCTTCCTACCTGACCTGCTCCTGTCCCAGGTGGCTAGGGCGGTCTGAGCAGGGGGCTAGAGGCTTTGATGCCAGACCCACCAGAGACTGTTATCTTTCAGCCAGGAGGTGGGCTTACCCTAGTCATTCACCAGTCAGGAGTGACCCAGAGCAGTGGGGTCAAGGTGTCTAGATCCTTCTGGCATGGGGGGGCTGGTTGGTCCTAACCGTGGGGCCTCATGCTAAAACACCAGTGAGGGGATGGGGGTGGGTGAGTGCTTAGTCTCTGGCTCAGGGATTCTGAACTTGGTCTCTGGCAAGAATGGGCTGGGAAAGGACATTCCCAGCTGGGAAAGACGGAAGTGAGAGAATTTATACAGGCATACGAGATACCCTGTCTCCAGAGAATCTGGCAAAATTAGCTTTCAAGTCCCTCTGGAGAGGCCGACATGGGCACCCAGTCTTGTCCCTAAGGCTGTGGGGCCCTCGTGGCCACAGAAACAGGACTGTGGACGTGATGGGGGAGCCCACCCAGCCAGCCAACCATGAGAACTGAGGCCAGTGGTCCATTGGGTTGCTCCTGCTCCCCCAGGGAGGGCCTTGGGAGCGGCAGAGCCTGGACTATGCCCCGCCTGAACCAGGAAGCTTGTCTACCACCTTTTCTGAGACAGGTGGGAGTAGACTGCTTGAAGAGGAAGGAAAGGCCAGCCTAGTTCAGATCTTATCCCTCACTACTTAATGCTGGTTTGGACGAAGAGAAGGGTGTGAGCAGGCTGTGGCTACTGTCAGCAAGGGGGAGCTCTAAGGGACCCTCCGTTCACTGCCCAGACCAGAAGCAAGTGCGTTAGATGCCCTAATAGCAACAAACCAATAAACAAACAGGACAGACACTCTTATTTATCTGTCTAAATCCTAGGCAACCTCAGAGGGCTAAAGTCTGGCTTCCCATTAATTTGCAGCTGCATATGCCAGTCCTCTACTGGATGGCCCATCTACTTACTGTGTCCAGCTTGAGTTAATCTACACTGAGCTGACTGGCAGCCTTTAGCTGTTCTGTGAATTCTTTGTGCATATCCAGTTAGGTATAAATTACGTGAGGGCTTGCTCTGTGACTTAGATATTTCCAGGGGATAAATCTGGCCACATGGTGTGATGGTGTGAATATAGTGTTGGGGCCTCTCCCTTGGCAGGGCAGTCCAATCAGGGGATATGGGCAAGCAAACAGGGCTAAGACCAGAAATGGGTCTCTGTTGGCCTAGGGCTCAGGCAGGCTTCTGGAAGATGCAAGGCTGAAACCGGGCCTTAGAGGATGAGGAGGGGCAGAGAAGTGGAGAAAGGGGAAGGGCTGTCATCAGCCTGGCATAATAGGAATGGTAACCTTTGGCATGACTTTAGGATTTGCAAAGTACCTTCTGCAGAGAGGAAGCCTCTCTGCAATTTGCCAGAGGAGGCGGGAGCCATTTCTAGTTCACTCTGGAATACTGCACGTCCCCATCACAATTCTGAAGGCTCTGAACTCAGCGGCGGGGAGAGAGAGAGCGCACTGCATTCTGCGCTGGCTTCCCTTGGTGCACAGACCCACTGGGGGCCTCTCCCAGGGTGTGTGCCCTCTGACACCTTGGCTGTTACCTAAGGTCCTCTTGGCTTGGCTGACACCATAGTGGTATACGAACTATGCCGAGGTGGCCCTTCTGGGCACGCTGCAGATGTCCCTGGGAGGGCAGGCAGGAGGGAGAGCCGACCCTAGGGGCAGCAAATACT
This sequence comes from Phataginus tricuspis, assembly GCA_029783875.1. Lineage (NCBI taxonomy): Eukaryota > Metazoa > Chordata > Mammalia > Pholidota > Manidae > Phataginus > Phataginus tricuspis. The sequence goes on from JAQQAC010020896.1 coordinate 61,028,895, forward strand.
CACTGTATCAGCACACACACAATGATGAGGACAGCCAGGGCCACAATGGAGACCACCACCAAGGCGGTGATGGCCTGTTTCTTCTGGCTGGCGGCCACCACGGCCAGGAGGTCTGCATGCTCACAGCGTGCACCCACGTACCCAGAATGGCAGCTGGGGGAGAAAGGAACGTCAGCACGCTCTCTGACAGAAGTACTTGTTTCCCCATCTCCCAGGGAAGGCGGGGCCACAGGGACCTGAAGCTCTAGGAAAAGCCCCAAGGGGTCCCCCCAGCCTTTGTTATCGGAGGCAAATTGCTCCAACTGCCTCGCGCAGACACCTCCTGCTTGGAGAACGAGGGGTCACTAGCCAGCTTTCTCGGGTGGGTGAGAGGTGCTGCCGAGTGCTTCCTTAGTATTGTCACTGTGCCGAGTCCTGGGGGGACAGAGAAGGCAGCACACATGTTCATGACATGAAGTGCATTTTGGTAGTTCATAAAAATCCAGGTTATTTTTAAACTAACTGTGTGTTCTCAGAATTTCTGATGATAAAAGGGAGAAGACATGCTAAACCGTCAGGCGACACAGGCTGTAGTTTGCTTTTTCATCTTTAAGTTTAGTTGGTTCTACAAGCACTTGCTGGGTGGCCCAGCCTGTGAGGTGTGGACTGAAGTAGGGGCCAGTGTCTCTAGTACTTGTAGGACCTGAGAGGCCGCCATCTCCTGTGAACCTTGGTTCTCATTTCCAGCCTGCCTCTGCTACAGGATCCGTAAGGGCACGAAAGACGTCATGTTCCTGAACTTGCATATAGCCTGTAAGGGCCAATACCAACTCAAGGTGATATTATCACTGGTGCTGCTACTATTTAGAGGCTCTTTGGCACCAGTCATTGCAGCAGCAGCTCCTCCTGTGTGCTGAAGGCCAATGCCACTTTCCACTGGACTCGGCCTATGCTAAGCAGCGCCCCCACCCCCACCCTCTGCTCCGATTCTGGGGCAGCCACAGGTGGTTCTCACATGACGACTCCTTAGGACAGGCTCTACCTTAAGGACATGATGGTCATATACTGATGCAGGCATTTCCCACCCCCAAGCATAAGATTCTTCTCCCTAGAAGATATTTAGCTTACACACAGGTCCCTTTATCTGGGGTGACTTTTTTCTTGTAACGAAAAGGATCGCTGCTGCCTTCTTAGGTGGGGAAGCTTCCTTCCCATAGGGGACTTCCCCAGGGAGCAGCGTTGCACCAAACATTGCACCCTGGAGTTCAAGTTTTCTTTGGATTTTGTCCCCAAGGCATGGCAATGACAGCTAAACTTTTTTTTTTTTTTAAGAGTCTACCTTTTGGTGAAGTAGCCAGACCATTACCTTCACTTTTAGGTTACAAGGCCTTGAAGAACAAGGGACTAAGGGTCCTGGTGTCCCTGCTATTCTGCCAGGGCTAGCCCCAGGAGCATCACATTTGTGCTTCCCCTAAATCCGGGCTCCTGGGTGTTCCAGACCCCAGCTGCCAGAAGGGAGCTTGGAGCCACAAGATAAATATAGTGTAGTTGCTGGAGCATAAGTTTTGCTCAATGTTAACAAAAATTTAATCATTTTAATGTTAAAGGAACAGGTTATATTTGTATCTATTTATTATGTGTTATATTTACATCTGAATATTTATATGAAATAAACATTTATATTGTATTATGTATATTTATATACATTATACATCTATAATATTTATATTACTAATGTATGGGTTTAATATTTATGGCAAACAGGAGATGCTGCAAAAGTTGCTATTTCAGGCTATGACCTGGGTTTCCAGAGCATACAAGCCGGTCTTTAAGGGTGCTTAATGGAAAAGTCTTTCATTAGTCCTCTATCCCTAAACCCAGTTGTTATATACCTTATTTAAAGGTTTGAATTCAGGCACCTGCTTTTCTGTTAAGGGTTATTTTACATTTCACATACATTTTCTCATTTATTTCCTGCACAGATAAGTCAAGTCGTTTATTTGCCTGTGTCCACCCTGCTAAGGGAAGGGACAGAAATTCACACCCAGGTCTGCTGACCCCAGAGTCTGGGTTCTCCCTCAGGCGCCAGGGCTGCTTCCCCTGCACACTAAACAGGGATTGGGATAGGAAGGCCATAGATTAAGTTCTTGAGCAAATCTGGTTTTTGGTTTAGCTTCCAGTCTTTAAAGGGTAAAACAGGTTCGAGATTTTACGTTCAACAAGGGTGCAAAGCGTTTGCAATCTTCGGTAAATAAGGAAGCTGAGGGAGGCCAGCCAGACCCTGGAAAGCGGAGAAACAAAGCAGAAGAGGGGGCATCTCTAGCAAGAAGACTTTTCTTCAGAAAAGATCTAGATCACAGAACTCTGAATAAGAGCACAGATGCTCATAGACTGGGGCTGGGAGGGAGAAGGCTGAGGGGCTCTGGGACAGGGGCAGGTTTTGTCTTTTGTTTTAGTTTGGTTTTAATAAAATTATATGAAGGCAAAAGTCAAGAAACAGTTCACGCTGGGGGCTATGGAGGAAACAAAGGCAATGGCCACTTTCTGGGGGGAAGCTGACAGTGGGCTGGAACGGAGGCTCCAGGTGGTAAGCAGCAGGCGTAGGTGACGCCAGTGTCTACAGAACCCTGCAAAGGGTCCCTCCTCCAGCACATCTGCAGGTTTTTACCCTGCACCCAGGTGGCTCCCAGGGTTGTGGGCTTCCTCTGTTTGGTGTCTAATACTCACTCTATTTCCCCCTCCACTTTAGCTCCCACCTCCTAGGTCCCAGTTGACCCAAGATGTCCCTGACTACACCAGTCCAGGGTCGAGTACACTAGTGCACAGCACACACTCAGCATGTACCTGCCTGATGAATGAAAGACTACCTGCCCCTTGCCCCCCTCAACCCCTGCTACCTTCTCTGCTTGGAATCTTATTCCTCACTCTCCTCCTCAAACGCCACCTCAAAGATCACATTCTCGGCAAAGATGTAGTTTAGAGATTCACTTATTCCGTCTCCCACTCACCCATTCATCCCTTTTCCATAGCTCATTCAGTGGATTTAACCTCTCCTCCTCCTCAGGACTATGCTCACCTCTCTGACAGCCCTTCTGGCCAGCCCCCATGCTCCTGCAAGCAAGACCCAGCTCTACAAAAACTCCAGCAAACCACCCATTAGAGGGGCTGGGGAGCTTGGGCTTTGGGGTGACTGGCAGATTTTTCTCCAGGAGCCGCAGCCAAGCCAATGGGATTTCTCTGTGGACAGAGGGCGGTGCTGCCCTCCTAGGGAAGAGTAGTGTGAGGAGGATTTGCCTGTGAATTCACAATGACCGACTTGTGAAAGGTCCAGGCTAGAGGAGGGTGAGCACCCCACGAGGCAAACTTGCATGGCGTGAAATGTCGCTACACTAATGTGCAGGTCCTGGGAGAGAAGGGTTCTAACACCACCCCGACCACTTGGCTCTGAAAACCTTATGAGTTAACAAATCAATGCTGGGGGCTCCAAGAAATCCCATTTAAATAAGAGTGGTTGCCAAGTGCTAATTACAACCCATACCATTTATTGCAGGCACTGTGCTACACTCCTACATGAACATGAATCAGTCTCATTTAATCCCAGCAACCACAGCTGCATGTGAGGTCGAGGCTGCTCTTTACATTGGTTTACAGATGAGGAAATGGGGGCTTCTAGAATTTAAAAATGAATGAACTCATCCATGAAGGCTACCCTTCATGCAAATTGGTCTGGAAGATAATCTGGAAGAGTGACTTAACGACAAACTCACAAACACAGCAAAAAGAAAGACGGGTTGCTGAGTGCCCTCCGGAAAGGGCTCCTTGCTGTAGGTGTGCCAGGTGGCGGACATGTCCCCAGTGCCCTGTTAACTCACTGAGAAAGAGAGCCACCTGGGCCAGGTCACATTCCGCTGACTTTCCATGTTCTCCCTTTCCGAGGAACATTCCCCATTTGTGTGATGGCCCTTTACAACTAGCCCTGTTAAAATGCTGCCACTGGCAGAATGCCAACAGGAATGCCATTGTCACTTTATTATCACAGCTGCAAATACTCAAACCGCGGTCTCATTGATTTAGGGAGCCCAGTACGCTTCTGCATGAGAATTTCCCCAGTGAGGCAGAGGAGGTATGCGGGTTGCTGCCTAGTAGATGAGACCCCAGGTCGAGGCCTGGGTGAGCTCCAAGAACAGCGAGTCTTAGCTCCACACAGCCAAACTGCTGCTGGGAGGCAGAAGGACCTGCGGTTCAAATGTTTGGGCTTCCCCTGGGACCTCCCAGATCAAAATCTCTCTGAAAATGGGTCCTGAGTGTTTGAGAGTTCTGAGAAAAGGCCAAAGATAATTCTGCTGAAGCTAAAATTGAGAACCACTGTGAGAGTGTCATCAGCAGCATCACCTCTGGCTGCGCGTTGGAATTGGCTGGCGAGCCTGAAAAAAATCCTGACGTCCAAGCTGTACCCCAGACCAACTAAATCAGAATCCCTGGGAGTAATGCCTGGCAACTAGTATTTTTAAAGCTCTCAGATGATTCTGCTAGGCCACCGAAGCTGAGAACCACAATACAGACTTTCTGCCTTGGGATGGAGAGAGGTCCTTTCTCTTCTCCAGTTATTTGTAATAATGGGGACGCTTCCCAGCGGCTTTTGATGAGAGGGGAGAAAGAAAAGGTCTGGTGACATATTTTTTAAAAAAATTTCCCGAACTTCTACTAATATTAGACTTAACTGCACTGATTATTGTAGGTACAAGTCATACAGGGAGGGGAAGGGTCACCTCACCTGGTTGCAAATAAACCTCACTTGACTCAGTTGCTGTCTTCTCCTTTACCTTAGACCCTCATTCCCACCTGGCTGCACATTAGAATGACCAGGGAAGCTTGGAAAATGCCAAAGACACACCCCTAGAGACGTTCGTCCAACTGGTCTGGACACCCGGGTGATTCTAATGGGCAGCCAGGCCTGAGGACCACTGAGATGGAACCATCTTCCAAGTACACAGAACCAAGAGCCAGCAACTCAGAATTTGCCCCTTCCCCTTCCCTTCCTCCCTCCTTGTCTCTCTTTCTCTCTGGGCATTTCCCCAGGGTGGTGGCTGTCAAGCGGGCCCCTTCATATCAGGTGAAGGAGAAGTGGGAGATGCTGCTCCCCTGTTTAAGAAGGGAGCCTAAACAGACCAGGAGCCATTCGACCACAAAGGGGTGTGAGGAACGTGTAAGGCTGAACATCGTCTCCTATCACCCGACCATTCCATTTCGTCTGTCTAGAGTGGGCTTTGACAGACAGAAGGTTCTGGAATGCTGTTTTGTCTTCATGATTTTGAAAATGAGGCTGTGGAATCGTATTCAGTCTGTTTTCCTGAAATAAAAACCAGAAAGAAAGAAGTGCATGGGGAAAAGGAGACAGTGTTGCCCAGGAGGGACAAAGAGATTGTCTGGACTGCACAAGGAGCCACCGTGGCTGGAAAACCAAAGGCAATGCGCTCCAGCCAGGTGGGAGCCTGAGGCCTTCTCATTTTTGTTACTCTTTAAGTCTGGAGGTTGCTCTGGTGCTTTTCTTAGGAGCAAACTGGGTGGCTATAGGCCTCTCCCTTTTAACGAGAAGACTAAAATGACCTATGATCTGCCTTTCTTTCCCCCCTGTGGAGGGCTTTAAGGTCTTCTGGTTGCTCAGTTTACCTCCAAGGCCCTATTTCACCTAGCTCATGGTGCCCTTTTAACATTTTGAAGAAATATAATAATGTATGTAGGACTGTGCTTTTAAAAACTTTTTTTTTCTTGAGGAAAAATTTCCCCAACTAGAAAAGGCATGCTTCTAAGCAAATTGGAAAGTACACAGATTATAATAAAATAGAAAGAGAAAGAAAGAAAAGAAAGCCCACATTGTTACACTTCCCCCTGCCCTTACCGGAGTCCAACTGACATATTTCCTTCTGGACTATTTCTATGTAGTTTTTACCATAGTTAGGATATGTTTTTTTTGTTTTGCGTTTTTACAATTTTGTACCCATTTCTTATTTAACATCTTCACCATTTCACTATGTCATTAGAAAATTCTGCAAAAGTCACTTTAAATGGTTGTACAGTAATGTATGTACAGTTTGCTTCACTGAACCCTTACTATTTAGGCTGTATCCAATTTTGATGACATAAGTAATGCCAGGTGATTATCTTTGTGTACACACCTTTGTTTGCACTTGAGATTATTTCCTCAGGACAGGGTCCCTCAAGGGGGCACAACATGGCATAGACTTTGGAGCTAAACTGTCATGGGTTCAATCCTATATCCTGCTTAATGCCTCTGTGACTTTGAGTTAATATCTTGTGAAGTGCCTGACACAGGGGCTGTATAGGTGCTAAACATTTAAATAAAAGGGTGGGAGTATTTTTAAGGCCCTTGAGAGACATTGTCTTCATAAACAATGATGTACTCTCTGGTAGGAGCTAATGCTCTGATATTTAGCCAAAGCTTTTGGCAAAGTCCCATGTTATGGTCTTTAACAAGGGGGTCAAGGACCAGGTTGACCAAGGACCAAGGACTGTGTTTGGAGAAACGTTACGTCAACTTGCCTTTAACATGGAGAAATTCTGCTGGGCTGGGTGGGAGTGGGGGCACTGAGCCCAGGGACACCTCTGTTGGGCTTAGCCATGCTTGGCCTCTTAAGAACTGGTTTTCTTAAGTCCTAGAACCCCTCTGCTCCGGGCTGCATGGAGTACAGGCTTCCTCTGCAGGGCTGACTGACGGGCGGTGTGGGAGAGCTACGGTTCTGTGTTCGACCCAACTCGGCTCCTCCTTTCTGCAGGACCTTATAGCCGTGGTCATGGCAACAATGGGCTGATCACACCGGCGACTGTGCTGATGGCAGCCCCAGCTTGAGCTCTTATGCTCTGTGGAGAACTAAACTAGAATATTCCCCAGCACTGTGTGCTAGAACTTGCCGTGATGATGGAAATAGTCTATTTGTGCTAACACAGTAGCTACCAGAGACCTAGAGGTACTGAGTACTTGAGATGTGGCCAGTGAACCTGAGAAATGAAACTTTAATTAATTAAGTGAACTAATTTAAGTAGCACTTAATTAATTTATGCCACTGGCAGATCTTGTCTTGGACGGCAACACCTTTACAGGTGTTACAGTCACTGGGTGCTCATTACAATCCTGTGAGGTACTGAAATCCCCATTTTATGCACAAAGAAACAGAGGATTAATGAGGCAAAGCCGCTTGTATGAGAGACTCAGGTCTGCTTGGATATTAACTCAGGTCTGTTTGACCTCCAAAGCCATGCCTTTAACTGCTGCTTTATCCTGCCATGTGTGTGACCCTCTGTATCTGTCTCTGAGAGAGAGAATGAGGACAGGCCCTTCCTCCAAACGTGTGGTTGGAGTGACGTCATAACTCCTTCCTCACAACCCCTCACCCCCCACGCCGGCTCCTGAGGTGACAGAACCATGACGTGGCTCAAGCGCCCGCAAGACAACTGCCCCCAAGCCTGGTCTCCTGGGAGGCATATTCTTGGCCACTCGGGCAGCCTGGTGGCGAACTGACGGCAGTCACTTCGCTCTGGGTGTTTGACTCTTTCCAATCCCACTGGAATGTACTGTGGCCAGGGCTGCGTGGAATGTTTTTCTTGGCTGACGGCAATTTGTTTTCACACTTTGCTGTGGGAAAGTTAAGTCAGGGAGTTCAGTCACCGAGGGCCGTTCTGGACAGGTGAGAAACTTCAAACTAGTTGCCACTGGCTGCCGAAGCTGGAACCCTTAAAACTTGTCACCTGGGTGGCTTCCTTCAACTGTTTTCCTTTGTTCGAAGGTTTGTGCAGGCAGCAGACCAACAGTTTGCAGAATCTGCCCCAGGGGAAAAAGGATGTACAAATCCTAACCTTGCATTTCTATAGCTTTACTGTCTTGGGAAATTTTTTTCCTGTTTGTTTTTTGAGGTAGTTGGGTACTAGAGAGGATTTTTAAAAGGGAGACCAAGTGCATTCTGGGGTTCATCTGGAGCATAAATGTTTAAGGATAAACTACCTTCGGCTCTCTTTGACTAGGTTTTTCCTTTACCTCATATTTAATGTGCTATGTCATGATCGGATCTCCAGAAACCTAAAGACTATTGTTCTTATGGGAAAAAAACCTTAAGAAGGACAATATTTTAGAGAGAGCTCCCTCTTTTTAGACTATAATCGTAGGCCACATGACAGGCATGGCCTTATTCAAGGTATGTCCGTTTTACTGACCAGAACGTGTGTGTCAGGAAGCCAAAGCGGGCGCAGTTCTTAAGAGCGAGAACAGAATGTTCTGCTTTCTCTGCGCAGGCTGTTTCTTGTTTAGTGAGATTTAATTAATTAGAACATTCTTCTAGGTGCTGTAAATACAAAAGGTGTAAGGCATGGCCCTGTCCTCACCATGCTTGTAAGCTCATGTGGCGGCAGAAGTGAGCAAAGTGGGCCAGTGCAAGCAGAGATGGCCTCGGGTGATCAGGGACTGATGCTGGCCTCAGGGTCGGGGGCAGCGAGGAGAGGCAGAAACTGGAGGGTTGGGGAGGGCTGGCCCTGCCTGGGGTGGTGGGGCAGGCGCATCCAGGTTCCGGCTGAATGGTGCGACTGGGAGTTCAGGCCCAGTCCTGCTGCTCTTCTAAGCTTATTCAAGATAAGCTGGCATCTCCATGGAGATGTGAAACCTGGTTTCTAAGATGCTAACTAATTAAAACACCAAAGAAAATGTGGACTATCAGCTACCACCACACAAAACATGTCTGTGGGCTGACTACCACCCTTGGGCTGCCAAGATCCAGTGGGGAAACTGAGGTAAAGACCTGGTGATTGTTTGCATAACCATGTATCCCCACAGATGGCCAGCTTTTCCAAACCATAAGGGCGTCACGGCTGTTTCTGCAGATCCTGCACTTGGCCCACAGGAAGGACTCCAAGAGTCTGTGGTCAGGGCCGTGAAAGTTTACCTGCAGGGGAAGATGCAAACACCTTTTCCAGGAATAAAAGAGCTTAATGATTTGGGGTGTTAAGAAATAAAATTCACCTGAGTAAATCAAAAGATCAAATTGGCTTTATTCAATGATTTATGGATCAGGCAGCCTCCCACCTAGCAAACAGAAAGGAGCTTCAAAGAATTGTACAAATTAGGAGACTTATAGGCAGAAGAGGGCAGGGACGGGGAAAGCAGATTACCTCATCTTTCTTTGGGGGGTGGAAGGGGTCTATCAGGAGGATTATATTATGCCTGCTGGTCAGGATATTCCTGACTGACCAGAAAAGATTACCTTACAGGGAGAGGTTGAAACTGCAATTAGGTTAGGAATTAAGTTGCAGTTTGGTGACATAAGCTTAGCAAAAGTGACTCCATTTTGGGCCTGTTGTCTCTTTTTTAACAGAGCTGTATTCTTGCGGGCTTAGGCAGAGTGCCCTTGGGGGCGGAGCAGAGAACAAGGGCTTTGGGGTTGGAATTGATTGAACTGAATGCCAGCTCTGACATTTACTAGCTCTGGGACTCTGTGCAAACTGCTTAACTTCTATGAGCCAGTTGTTTTCTCATTTATACAACAAGGGCAGGAGTCCCTACTTGAGAGGGGGGCTGTGAGAGCCCCACAGGTCACTGTATGCGGAGTGCTGGGAGCTGTGAGAGCCCCTAGGTCACTGTATGCGGAGTGCTGGGAGCTGGGCCTGGCACATCTCTACAGCTTTTATTGAGAGCTTACTATTATTATTAATAGTAATGTTTGTAATGTGAATGGGGGAGAGATAGCCTGTCACCCCGATTACCAAAATGTAATGGTGTGTAAATGTAATGGACACTTATCTCCCTAAGCCAAGAGCAGGGCTTGGGATCCGGACCGAGGAGACCTTCTGGAGGCTTCCACTAGTTGATGAGGGCCTCGGCTACAGATAAGGCCATTGCTCTGGCTCAGCCGATGACCTGGGCTTGAGGCTGCCGGCTCCCAGAAACTTTACACTGGGGAAGGCAGCTGAGGAGGAAAAACTGAGCTTCTGACACAATTTTGATCAAAACTCAGGAAAGACTTGTCCTCTCTCAAGGGGATCCTCCCAACACAGCTGGGTACAGCTGAGGCCCCAGCCCCAGGCACCCGCACTGCTAAGGGGTGGGGGGTGGAGAAGCCTCCTGCCTGCCGCACGGGAGGCGTCCCGGGGAGGTGGTCTGATATCTGGGCCAAGAGGCCAAACTTCCTTTAGGGCGGTGTTTTTCCACAGTGACCGGTTACTAACAAAAACAATCCCAGCAGTCCTCCAGGGGCTCCCATGTGTGTTTTATTAAGAATGATAATCATGAATAATGACAGTGATTACTGTCCTTGGGCTTTGTATTACCTGGGTGGGGAGGGCTCTTAGTTCGCAGACCTGATCCGGGGCCTCCCAGAGGAGGGTGGAGTGCACATCTCCAGGTGAGACTCAGAGGCACCCTCAGTCTCACACAGCCGTTCAGAACAGGAAAGCCCTACTCACCACCATTTACTGTGGCAGACTCTCCTGGTCCCCAATTTGTCTTGGGCAAATGCATCTGCTACCCGTAAGCATCATGATTAAGAACTCAGCTTCAGGAGCCAGAGTGTCTGGGTTTGAATGTAAGCTCTGCTGTGTGATGGGGGCACAACCTCTCTGTGTTTATGGGGTCATTTTGGGGTTTACATAGTTAACACATGGCTTGTGCTTGCAATAGTGTGGGCATGACACAAAGGCTCAGTAGACGGGTGCTTTTTAACAGGGGTAGGAGACAATTTCAGCCCCCCCACTAGGGGACCTTGGGCAATGTTTGGAGACATTTTTGATTGTCATGACCGTGGGGTGGTAATGCTATTGGCATCTGTAGGGTAGGAGCCAGGGATGCTGCTAAAGTCCTTCAATGCACAGAAGAGTCCCACAACAAAGGATAACCCAGCCCTAAATGTCACTGGTGCCAGGGTTGAGTATATGGCCACCTAACAGTACTCTACTGTGGACAGATTAATTTCCTTAAAACATCCTTTCCAAAATCAACATGGCTCCCACTGCTTAAAGAATCTAGCCTCGCTTCTAACAGGCTCTGGCCTCTGATTTGTCTCCAATCTCATCTCCTCCCTGCTGTGCAGCACTGACCTATCATGGCAGGTCTCCTGCCACCCCAGGCCTGGAGTGCTCACCCCACTGGCCAAACCCTAACACTTGCATGGGGAAGCTTTCCTCACGTGCCTTTCTCCTCCAGTCTGGCCGACCGTGGCGATCACTGGTGGCTCTTAACTACTGTGACTCCCGGGTCCCATTCCTGGAGATGCAGGTGCAGTAGCCGGGGTAGGGCTCAGCTACACCTTAAGAAGGTCCAAGGGGCTCCTCTGGGCCGGTGTGGAAACCACTGTGCCCTGGAATGCTTCTTTATTTCCAAGTTGTTCTTTCTTCACTTCCCACTATATACACCAACCCTTTGCATGCACTTTCAGCTTTTTTTCATTAGCTGTACTGCAAATTGCTGGAGGGCAGAGACTTCATATTAGAGACACTTGCTACTCAAAGGGATCCAATTCAGTGCCTCGCCCTCCAAAAATTCTAAGTAATGAATTAAACTCAAATTCAGGAATTTGCAGAATTTGCTGAATCCAGGAGTCACCTGAGGTGCTTGTTTAAAATGTAGATCCCCAGAGTCCAACCCCCAGGGCCCTGGACTCTGAATTTCTAACCAGCTTGGTTTAAAGCAGGCACTCCTCAGCCTGTTGTTCTATCTAACACATCTGACCCCTGAGTTCTTGGGGGCACGCCCTGTGGAGGTAAATGCTCTTTGATTGGCTGTTGGGATGCCCCCAACCCCAGGGCCCCAGGACACTGAGGACACTTACACACATGCTGGCTTGTCTTCCTGCACCAAAAACCTGCAGGTTCCATGGAAGCAGAACTGACTGTGGGAATCTGGGCACTCATTAAAATGGGACACCACAGCGGCGGCCACAGGTGGGTCGGCTGGAGAGAGAAAAGGTATTCGGTCAGATCCACGGGATAGTGAGACATGCCCACAGGCCCCCACCCCGCCAGTCAAGGTGGGGTGGAGCCCTGATGGCTGGGATCTCGGGTCCCTAGAGCATCTCCTCCTCAGCTCTCACTCATTTCCTAAGAGCCGGTCCAGGACCAGAGACGCCTGCATTGTGTACTTTCCAGCTGGGCTTATTTACCTTTGTAGAAAACAAAACAATCTCTCCAAAAGATGTGATAATTCAGAGGTTATCAGAGCAATCTTACTATTTAAGTCTATTGCTCAAGAATGACCTAATTTTACTTTTGCAAAGTGACGGTGATCATTTTTCAAAGATAGCCTTCATAAAAATCCATTTTAAAGGCAAGAGACCAGAGGAAAGGTACAAAAGAGTACTTTGTAACTATTAAAGATGCCAAGAAAGAATAGTTAATGATGCAAAAAGATGTCCGCAATATAGTGTTGTCAGTGAAACCGGTGACATTCCAATGCTCTGTAGAGTAAGATTCTACATAAACAAATAAACAGACAAAATTTAGACATGAAGATGTTTCAGAAGGACAGAATGAAAAAGGTAGCAGGGCTTCTGTGAGGTGACTGGGTCAGGAGTGCTCACGCCACGAGGATGCCTTTGAGCACAGAGTCTGTCTGAGAGCAGCACGGGAGAGGCCGGGGTAGCCATGGGGGGTGGGCAGCAGGGCAGGGCGCACAGGCGGGTGCCGCTGATTCAGGCGCCCGTGACTCTCAAGAGCGTGCGACATCACCAAACCTCTCAGGGTTTTTCTTGCTTGGCTTCAGACAGGAAAAAAATAGCAGCCAGAAGCACTGTAGGAACAACACATGTACAGACCTGCTGACCAGCCCAAAGGGCATCATTTTAATTTTATTACAGACCAACAGACTTGTTTTGTCCAAATAACACTTGAGACACAGTGGGAGGCTATTTCAAGATGGCTTGAAGTTCCCATGGCTTCTTTCAAAAGGTCCTCCTAGGTTTGTGTTTCAGTGTTTGGGGAGTGGGTCTTTCCCACTTATTTTCTGGAAAAAAAAATTCCTCGGTGCTCTTTGAGGAATATCAGACCATTTCGTATTGTGGGATTTTGGACCACCACCAAATATTAAACTCACACCACTGCCTCTCTGTTCATGAATTGCTTCTAGAAGTATCAGGATTTTGGAAATCTCATAATTCTAGAGGCTAAAATTACAACAGAATCCTTGAAGGTGTTCAACAGATGTTGAAGGTGAGAGAGCACTTAGTGGTTGAAAGTGTGGACGTAGGAGGCAGAGAGCCGTGGATGTGAATCCTGCCTTTCCCACCCGGATGGAGTACTTGCAGTTTTCTAGCCTGCTTCTGTCTCTGTAAGACGGGAGTCCACCTGCCTCACGGGCGGCCCCGAGGCGGGACGGAGCTAAGCATCAGTGTTATACTCCAACTGCCTGGCACGTAGCCCTCAGCTACGAGCTCTTCTGCTATCATCACCAACACTCCCAAGATGCCAGTGAATCCCCACAGTGCTGGGACCACTATAGTATGCACTCTCCCCCTCCCTCCTTAAATCCAGTGCGATGTGACTCAAAGTCCAAGTGTCCCCTTCAGTTCCTAATGATAGTCACGTTCACATGAGAGGGCAGCACAGAAGCCCAAAGCTAAGTGGAGATGAAGACCCAGGATGCTGGCCTTGCTCCTGGCTGCAGCATGTCCCTGTCCAGCAGCCTCTGGGACGTGGGGTCCAACTGCCCAGGCTGAGTACAGTTACCTGCAAGTCCCAGGCCTGGCTGGTTGGCAAATGGGCTTGGCCACTCGCCGACAGTGGATGTTAAGCTGAGACTGGAAGGATCTGCATAGTTCAGAAAACTGGCTTCTCTGTGCTCACTAAACCTGTCAAGGAGCAAATATGGAGAGATGAAGGGGCTGGAGATTAGTGGGTCTAATTTGATTCAGACATTGAAAAGGCTTTTGATCCACTCCACAAAAGGCCATTTACACAGCCACCTCCAAGAGGCCAGTAGGAGTCTCAGGGCTTAGAGCCAGGTTCTGCAAAGTGCGCACCAGCAGCTTCACCTCCCTGCAGGTGTGTCAGAAAGCCAAGTTTGTGGGTCTCACCCCAGACCTACTGAATTAGGGTCTCAGGGGTGTGGCCCAGGAATCTGTATGACAAGCTCCCCAGGTGATTTTTTAAAACTCAGGTTTACTGAAATAGAGTGGGTAGATGGTACCATTTGCCCTCCAGGGCATTCTGATTCACACTGACATTTGAAACACAGGCTGTATTACACAGGAAACAAAGGATAGAGACAAAATGCCAGTTAGAAAAATTTAAATGACAGGGGTCCTGAAAGGGGTCTTTTATGGAGCTGATCATTTTCCAGCTCTTCAAAATCCTGTGTGATACTAAAGCCTGCAGTCTGCAGACATTCTTTGTGGTAAAGCATCAGGTCAGTAGATATATAGTAGAAGAAAAACTGGGTCTGTCTTTAGGAAATGCTATTCTCCCTGACTGATGGGGGAGGAGTGCACTCAAGGCCATGGGCTCAGTTCACCTGTTTATAGATATTTTGCCTCAGCTTATAAATGACTTGAGGTGGCTTTATAAAAATAGGTACCATAAAAAGGGGATGCAAATGGGAAAGACGTGTGTGTGTGTGTGTGTGTGTGTGTGTGTGTGTTTGGGGTGTGTGTGTGAAGTAGAGACACAGACAGACACACGGGTGGGGAGTAGGGAGGGAGAGGAGACATGCACACAGCACGAAGGAAAGAGGGAAGAAGGAAGAGAGACAGACATAGAAGATGGTGAGAGAGACGCAAAGGGGAAGGAAGGGGAGAGAGGAAGAAACAGAGAGACAAAGATAAGCAGTGAGAAAGGGAAGGAGAGGTCAGGGCAAAGGAAGATAAGGGTAGGTAAGAGCAAAGAAGATGGGTATCAGGTTAATATTTGAAGACACACATCAGAAAGTCACACACATGTGCTGAAGCTGTGCAAGTCTAGCTCTCTGCTTCCTAGCAGTATAAGCAAGGATGTGCATATTTCATTAGCTCATTTTGCATATGCAGGATAGGCTCAGCTTTGCCCTAGTCTGCAGCCAGCTGATTTGAAGGGGAATACTTGTGTTATGTGGACAGCATCCTGCATGATCTCCAGAAGACAATGCAGAAGCATCCTCCTGCATAAAGTGTCTGTCCCTGCACACAGCTCACTAAGAAACCAATGGGCCCAGTTTTCCAGGAAACTTCACACCATGGTCACAGTGCCAGCAGCTAACTGGGTGCTAGTTTTGCTCTCTGCAGAGAGCAACAGGGAGAGTGAGAACACGGAGTCTGATGGTCAGAAGGTGGGCCCCTGCTCCACGATCCCTTGTCTGACAGCCCGAGGCACTGGGGAACCAGGGAAGCTCAATGCTAGTTGAGTATCATGATCCTTATAAGATTGTTTATTTTTAAAACCTTTTACCTGGTTATAAAAATTTCATTGAGAAACCTTTTGTAAATGCCAATGTAGAATGAAAAACATCTTACAGAATAAAACCTCTCTCAGATCTACCACTTAGAGAGAACCTTGAAAGTCCACGATGCATGCAGACACACACACACTCGTGTACACGAACTGTTTTTATCCTGTTATATGCATTTCCCCCTGATAGAATTACAAATCTTAAAAGTGAGCTTTTAGTTTAAGCCTCTTGAACAGGTACAGCCCGACCCTGAGAAGTTCAGTGCTGGTGATGTGAGAGATAATCTTGTTTGCCATGGCGCTCTTGGCAGCTTTGGGGAATTTGCACTTGAGAAGTGGACAGGGAGGAGGGGACCAAACAGTCCTAAAGGTGCACTGCATCCTGGACCTCTGCTCTCACCAAGCAAGTTCAGGGTGAGCCAGCCCCAGAGCTGAGGGTGGGTGGTGGGTGGGGAGAGCATTGTTCACCCACCCTGCCCTTAGAGGTGCTGCGTGGGCCCCGAGGGCTGATGCACGGAAAGCTCAGTGCAAGCACACAGCACGCCACAGGGAGGGGACGTAATTGTTTTGGGGCTTTTAAAGGTGTTTGCCTCAGAAGCCACTAGAGTCAGCAAAGAAAATCCCAACACCACATTGTGGGCAGCCCAGACACACGTGACTGTTCCCATGCATGGTCCCAGGAGCTTCACCAAGTTTTGGGAGAAAATGGACCCTGGGGAAGGCTGGGGAGGGGAGAAGAAGGGTGACACTTTCTGAGTGTGTGCTATGTGCTCTCTCCATGTCACCTCACAGAGCCAGGCAGGGAAGGTGGCCACAACAGGTGGCAATTTGCTCAGTAACTTAGATAGAAATGAGCTTTACAAGGAAACCCCCAAATTCCCAGCACCATCCCAGAGCATGAGTCTCTGAGTCTCTCTCTTTTTTCTTTCTCTATTCTCTCTCCCTATTCTTTCTTTACTTTCCTCGGTTCTCTCTGTCTCACCCTCTTTCTCTTCTTTCTGATAACTCAAGGAACTATCAAGTGAAGGAAGGAAAGGCCTAGACACTTAAAATGGAAGAAGAAACCTCACTTAGAAAAGGAAGGCAGGGAAGGGCCTCCGGGAAACTCCAAGGAGGGCCCCGTGGGTATTTGGGTGGAGGGACAAGGGGTGAGGCTGACCTCACTCCCCTGGTCCTGCACTCGGCCTGATTAGCACTGGGGCTGATGGGAAATCAAATGTCCCAGTTTTCAGAAGACCTCCAAGAGAGAAGGAGTTTCTAAAGCGGCTCAGTTCCTAGTGCTCTGAAATTTACGAGAGGCCTCTTGGCCGTGTTAAAGGTGCCCATCTTGCAGACACCACAGTTCTCTGGGGAGGCTGAGAGTTTTGCCCAGGGACCACAGACTCACTAATAGGGCCGGGAGCCCAGCCCCACTCATGGGAAGAGGGTCTAGAATAGCAATCAAGGGGAAACCACGGATTCAATTCGCAGGAGGGGTCTCTTCTGCAGGGCTGGGGAGGCAGCCATCCGGACAGCTCCCCGGGGAGCGGCACCCACACCACTGAGTGCAATCGCCCCCCTTGAAAAGCAGCCCTAATTGGACTTTCTGCCGGGCTGGTCAGTGGGAGCCGCCTGAGGCTGCGGCGCCTCACTCTTTTGTCCGGATGTCTGAAGTTGCAAACATGCCTGCCTGTTGCAAAGCTTACATCATTCACAGCCATTTCATTACCTCCTCAGATACCATGGCTAACTTTCTGACCGTTCAGTTATGACGCCTGGCTCTTTCGCAGGAACTTTCAGCCGAGGTTTTTGACCCGGGACTGAGTATTCCCTCTTCAGACACTACAATGGCGAAGCTGACTAATGCTCCTGGAATGTCTATGAGAAAAGGCAGTAGATTTGATGAAGTAATTTAATGAAATAATCCAATGAAGATGGGAATCGGCAAGCAGCTCCTGGTGGAGCGAGGGGAGGGTAAACATCTGGGGGCTGCCCTCAGAAGCTCCAAGTGCCCAGGCCTGTATTGTACCCCAGGGCCAGGCTAGTCACACACGGTTCTGGGGCCATTCGGGGATTGCGAAGGCTCGCGCCAGCCTGCTGGTGGGCCCATTCACCGAGAGGGAGCTCCGAGTTCACGTGAGGAAACGCACAAACCTGCTAATGAGCCAGCGTGTGAAGGAAAGGCAGGGGTACAGAGGCTTACCCCAGGGGGGCAGAAGTGCTGCCCAGGGCGTAGGGACATCAGTGGAACAGAGCATGGGCACCTCCCCAGACAGACAGCAATGAGCAGGGACCCTGGTGCCGGGGCATTTGAGGGAGAGAAAAGAACGTTAGACGTTTTATAAATGATTCTGAAGAGGTAGAGCATTGTCAGTATGGAGTGTGGCGATGCTCCCGACCTTGACCACAGAGGGGACCGCAGCTCGAGGAAGATAATCTACAGGGACCTTTCCTGAGGCCACCCATGTGAACAGGCAGAACAAGGGGGGGTTTCAAGTGAACAGTGGAAGTTAGCAGAGTAGAGAAGTAACGCCAGGTACGTTTATAGGAGTAGGAAAATGCATCTCATTCTCAAGGGCTGCTGATCAGAGGGGAATTCGGTTTTGCTGTTTGGAGGTGTGTGGGTGGTGGGATGAGATAAATATAATCACTCAACTGATTCACTCTTAAAACCAAGAACAGGGGATACTTTAAAAATAATAGCTGTGAAGCAGTTTGAAAACAGTTTGGCTTCACAGAACCATCGTTTAGAGGACAAAGGACATTCATTTCAGTGAAGCAGCAAAAGACAAGTAAGTGGCACGCAGTTCCTCCCGCCTTTCCACCTGATGAGGTGGGGGGGCGGGAGGGGTGCTGTTTCTGTCACTACCACCACCCGCCCACCCCTAGGAACTCAGTCTCCGGAGAGCAACTCCTATGCATGAATGATACATGTTCTTCCTAGATCATGGTCCTTGAATGCAGATATACAATATTTAGCAACTTTGATCTGTCCCTTTCCCTGATCTTAACTGGCTTTAGATCCCACTCACCCCTCCACCTCCACTTAATGGCACAGATACCTTATTATCTCATTATAAGTCAAATAACCCTATGGGGTAAGCATTACAAGTCTCGTTTTCAGATAAGGAAATGAAACTAAGGCTTGGATGACCTTGCCAACTGACACATAGCTAGAAAGTCCTAGGATTGGAATTTTATCCCAGTTCTCTCTGGGAATGAGAAAATTGAGAGCTGTAGAAATTAGGACACTATTCAAGCCCGGGAGGACAAATGCTGGGAAGGCACATAATCAAAATCTACAAGTCATGCGGCCGTGAGGAAGGGGAACACTTAACTGTTAGGCAGCTTCTAGCAATCAGAAAGGGGTATAGCGGAGAACAAAAGGAAGTATTACTTTATTTGGGGAGGGAGCAGGGAACTATGCATGTGGAGCTTATTATTCCCATTAGGGAGCAGTGCTTAAGCACAGGCGCAAAAGAGATTTCTGCATGTCCGCGGACAATGGTTAGCTGAGGGGTAGCAGAAGGGCAGGGCTGGTTCACAGGATGGCGCAAGGCAGCATCACAAAGTACATCCCCCCAGCGCCTCCACCTCTGGGCTACGGGGCGCCCAGCCCAAGAGACAGAGCTTCTGGCTTAGAGCGGGGCTAGCATGGGCTCCTGAATTGCTTCTGCAGCTTTAAACAAGATGCTGGGAGGAACCTAAGGGAACGTCTGAGCTAATTTAGTTCCTTCTGATCATTTGTCTCTTTGGGTAAAATCCAAGGGGCATTTGATGTGATGGAACCAAATTCAAAGAAAGGTACTGGTGAAGAAGTACACTTCCCTACAAGGACTGGTTGTTAATGACACGACACCTGTGTGTGTGTGTGTGTGTGTGTGTGTGTGTGTGTGTGTGTGTGTGTGATGGGAAAACGGATACATCATCAGGGACAAAGTCACTGGTGGTATTTGACCCCATGAGATTCATCCTGCTTGTCCTTATTTTGAAGGCAAAGGCAGAATTCATATCACTTTTGGTACCTTTTTATAGTCTAACAGGGAGAAGAGAATCAGATAACAAACATAGAAATGCCTTGCTAGGTTCCTGTCCCATCTAAGTACCTAGGTTTAGAGTTTTTAATCAAATGGGGATTTTCTGAGGTTGGACTTTGAGGATGACTATTATTATTAGTAGTACAGCTACTAATTATAAATTGTCTATTAACTGCAAGCACTATGCCCAGCATTTTTTTATGATTCCATTCTTTTTATTTTATTAACTATTTTATTAAGGTATTATTGATATACACTCTTATGAAGGTTTCACATGAAAAAACAATGTGGTTACTACATCTACCCATATTATCGAGTCCCCACCCACACCCCAATGCAGTCACTGTCCATCAGTGTAGTAAGATGCCACAGAGTCACTGTTTGCCTTCTCTGTGCTACACTGTTTCCCCCGTGACCCCCCCACACCATGTGTACTAAACATAATACCCCTCAATCCCCTTCT
>JAQQAC010020896.1:61048860-61107899 GCA_029783875.1 Phataginus tricuspis
ATCATTTGGCACTTGTCTTTCTCCACCTGGCTTATTTCACTGAGCATAATATCCTCCAGTTCCATCCATGCTGTTGCAAATGGTAGGATTTGTTTCTTTCTTATGTATGCCCAGCATTTTATACAGAGAATTCCATTTAATTCTCACAAAAATCCTGTGAGATAGTCATTATTATCTTGGTCTTATAGGTGAAGAAAGGGAGGCTGAGGGAGGTTCACATTGTTCCATGTTGCTAAGTTAGTAAATGGCAGAGACAAAACAGGAAGCCATGGTTGCCTGTCTCTAAAGCTCTTGCTCTTTCTAATGTAACATACTGTCACTTCAGAGGGTTTGTGCTTGCACGCATGTGTGCATGTGAGTGTGTGTGTGTGTGAGAGAGAGAGAGAGAGAGAGAGAGAGAGAGAGAGGGAGGGAATGAGTTGAGGGATAAGAATCCTTATGGGCACCTTCTGTAGCTAAGTCACTTGAAGAGTAAATAAATCAAGTATTACCATGAGCTTCTCAGGGCTTTTTTTAGAATTAAAAGAGCTAAAAGTTCCAAGGCAAAATGACTTTAATTAGCAAAGAGGCTTTAGGAATCTAAAATACAACCTCAGTGAAATCATGTGAAGTAGGGGCTCAAACCAGAGTCTGCACATACTCACGTAGAGATGCACAGCACACATATTTCATCTTGGCCCTTTACCCGCACCCAGTCCGCACCAGGAGTGTAGGCCCCTCCCCAGAGGGCATGGGGAGGGGAGAGGCCTGTGTGAGATGCCCTCAGCAGCCCTGAACTGCACTCCAGATCCCTTCTGAAAATGAGGTTGAAGTGAAAGGGAAATGCCCCAGACACAGACACTCCCCTCCCCACTGAGCCCCTCCTCCTCCTCACCACTGCGTCCCGGCCCCCAGCGGGCTCTTCTTGCTGTACCTTGCCCCAGTAACTTTATGCAAAAAGCCAATTAAGAAAATTGCAGGTCATGATTTTGCTTTGAAGAGCCAAACCTCTCTTCTCTCTTATTTAATAATTTGATTTCAAAGAGACAGATCATTTCTTTATTTCATATCTTCAAACCAGAAAGCCCTTTATCCTAATTACATCCTCTTAGGTGTCAACCAGCATTTTGAAAATACTTCAGATTTCCATTGACAAAGTCAGTGAGGATATCTGTGTTTGGCTCTCATCAGCCAGCTTTGAGCCAAGACGGTGAACAGCCCCGGGAACTAGAGCTGAGCCCTGCCGGACGGGGAAGTCTGCCTTGGCTCTGTTGGGGGAGCAGCCCCGTTGGAGCCCAGGGCTACCTGGCTTCACAGTCTCTGTGCGGCTCTGTTCTCCTCTTGACTAATATCAAAATTGTTAGGCAAAGTGGTTGGCAGGAAACCCTCAATCCACCCTTAGGAAAAAACGCTTCCTCTTGTTGAGTCTTTGAACTACAATCCCTTCTCGCCCTCCACAAGGAGTACACGTGAGAATCACCAGGAAGATCGTTTTCCTAGAACATTCTCGTAACTTTTGACGGATGCCTTTCTCATTTACAGTTTGCAGGTGCCGTCTGAGTGGATGAAGGCTACTCCTCATTTTAAGTGAGGAAACTGAGGCATCCAGAGATAAATTAAAGGCAAAGCTTAACAGCCTTAAGCATAGATATGAATTTGTGGCTGGGACTTTGTCCCATGACAAAAATATGACTTTTCCTTTTCCGTCTGGGTGTTGCAGTGATGACTTTGGGTGGCCCTTAGATAAAAGCCCTTCAGTCAAGAATATGTTCCCGAAGGAAGACACTGAGATGGTAAGAGAGTAACAGGATGTGGGCAATGATTTTCTCTCTTATAATTTTCCAAGTTTTATAAAATAAGCATTTTAGAGTTTGAAAATAAATGTTATTTAAAACTCTACATTATGAAGATAATTAAAGTTTAATTCTTTTTTTTATTGTTTTTATCACAGATAAAACTTTAGTTTTACTAAAAATAGAAATACCATATGACCCAGTAATTCCACTTCTAGGAATTTACCCAAAGAAAACAAAATCCATGATTCAAAAAGATATATGCACCCTTATGTTTATTGCTGCATTATTTACTAGCCAAGATATGGAAGCAACTAAAGTGT
The DNA here is from genome assembly GCA_029783875.1 of Phataginus tricuspis. Taxonomy (NCBI): domain Eukaryota; kingdom Metazoa; phylum Chordata; class Mammalia; order Pholidota; family Manidae; genus Phataginus; species Phataginus tricuspis. The sequence continues at coordinate 61,050,956 of JAQQAC010020896.1, forward strand.
CCATCAGTAGATGAATAGATAAAGAAGATGTGGTACACATACAGAATGGAATATTATTCAGCCATAAGAAATAAAGATATCCTGCCATTTGTTCCAACATGATTGGACCTAGAGGGTATTATGTTCAGTGAAATAAACCAGGCGGAGAAAGACAAATACCATATGATTTCACTTATTTGTGGAATCTAAAAACAAAACAAAATGAATAAAACAGCAGTAGACCCAAAGACACTGAGAGGTGACTGGTGGTTAAGACAAGGGGTTGGGGTGGGTGGGTGGGGAAGGTCAAGGGGATAAAGGGGCACAAAAATCTCAGTCATATTTAATGTAAGTTGGTCATGGGAATGGTAGGGCAGCATGGGGAATATAGCCAATGATTCTGTAACATCATTCTACGCTGATAGTAACTGCACTAGTTGGGGTGAGAATTTAATAATGTGTGTAACTGTTGAAAGACTGTGTTGTACACTTGAAGCCAGTACTTGAATAAAAAAAGGGTAGTTTTATATTAGACTGGCCTTTAGGAATCTAGATTTGAATCTGCATAAGAGAAATCATGTTATTGTCTTGTGTTTTATCATTAAAAGGGGGATAAAGAGGAGGGAGACACAAAATAAATACTTAGGGAAGACAGAATGCTCAGATGAAAGATGTTTAGTAAGAGTTGCCCTCAGGCTTGGCCTCTAGGCACAGAAACCTCACACATTCCCACTGTAAACAATAAAATCCAGAAAGAACATGGCCTATGTGACCCACTCCATTTCCAACCATTACACTCATGTTCTTTTTTTTCATTGATAGAGGCCAGGCAGGGAAACCAATCTATGAAGGAGGCAGGGAACGAGAAGAAGAAGTCTGGGGCAGAGACTCCTACAAGTTTCCCCAAACCCTAGGTCCTTTCCCTCCTGGGCCCGCACACACACTACATCTCCCAGCTTCTCTTGCAGGTAGGTGTGCCCATGTGATGACATTATGGCCAGTGGATGTGAACAGAAGTCATATGGGACACTCCCAGGTTTGGTCCATAAAAGCCTTCCTGGTGAGATGTCCCTTTTCCTTTCCTTAGCTATGGCTCAGTGGAGAGAACTCCTTCAAGGGCATGGAGGAGGCAGAATTCACAGGATGAAAAGAGCCTGGGTCCTTGAATAACTGCATGGAATGAAGTCTGCAAGACCAGGAACACCTGCACAGACTTTCACATGTGCAGGATAAACAGCATTCAGGCTTATCTGTTGCCGCATCGAGTGTTACTCTAATGCCAAGTCTGATGTCTGAACAATGTTTGGGGGCTGGTTACTGAATTTATGATGAGGAAGAAATCCTCATATAAATCATATCCTTTTCTCCCCCTCTTCCATCATCCATTCTGGGAACATCGTCCAAACACCAACAGTCTTGCAGTTAGAATCTGAAGGCCTCTACTTTGAAACTCTCGCCCTTCAGCTTAAGGTATGCCCTGTCCATTCTCTAACTTGGAGGAGTCAGGCCATCCCTCGTTGACCTCTGCAGGGGTGGTAACAGTCTTTTGGGGGCCAGGAATGACCTGTCCTTGCTCTGAATGTTTATGAGATCAGCACTTGTAACTGAGCAAAGTAAGGGTGGAGCAAAGGTTGCTTCTACAAGTGTTAGAAGGTAAGTGTGTGTGTGTGTGTGTGTGTGTGTGTGTGTGTGTCTGTGCCCAGGATGGAAAGGGACTTGGTAACAGAACAAAATTTAAAGCACTGCTGCTACAAGTGACAGCTGTCAGGGCCCAGCTGAGGTGAACTTACTGGGGTTACAAGACCCCCCAGGCAAATACCCCAAGACGGCACTGTAGCTACTCTGACTTCAGTCTGCCTAGCACAGGAGAGTGCTCTCTAATTTCTCCATATCTCCTATCTTATCAGTTGCAAAATCACAAATCAATATGATTGAAACAAAAATACATGAACACCTGACCCAGAATATCTTGATACTATCTCATCATTATCTTTGGGGGCTTTTCATCCACCCATTAGTGTTAGGCACAGTGTGTTCCATATGAAACAACTTTCACAACAGCCCCACAAAGAGTTTTCTAGCTTGTCATTTAAAAGGTAATATGTGCTCATTGTAGAAATTTCAGACAATACAAAAATCCTAAGGAAATTACTTGCCATCTCTCACTGAGGAATAGGCACTGTTTTTACAGAGCATATCACAAATGCTTATCATTTCCAGGATTTTCCTTTTTTTGTCCTGTCCTTTGCATAAATGACTGTGGTTCTTTGACCTCTTTTCTTTGTACTGATTTAGAATATGCATAGTCTCTTTTTGATCTATTGATGGTTGTCTTTAAAATTAAAAAAGAATTGACTTATTTACTCTTATCAACCTGAAGAATGAAATCCGATGTTCTGTTAGATAAGAAATTCAGCATAGTTTTATTTCCTCCTTCTCATCCCCAGTTGGTTATTACCATGTTTTGATTTCATGTCCCTATTACATTATTTTATATGTAACTTCTATTTTAATAATTGATTTTGACATTTGTACCAGTATAACTAAATTGACAACAGTCACTTGGACACAACAACACCTGATCACTGGTTTGGGGCTTATCTTGAGATAGTTATCTAGCTGAAGAGGGTCTTTGGACATTTTTTCCAGGGTAGGCATGTGAGGGGAAATACCATCTTTCTGTGTTCCCATCCAAGTTCACGGCCTTGTGTTATCAATGACAACTTGAGTCAGAGTCTGTTGATCCCATAAGGCCTCCTACCATTTCTTTTCATTCACTTTGTAATGCAAATTTGTTAAGTCTCTTTCAGCTTAAGAAAGTTCTCTTTAGTTATTTCTTTGAGGATTATGTCAACCTTAGTTGGCTTTCTTTTCTTCTTATGGAATTATTATTCTGTATATTGAATCATCTAGTTCTGTCGATCAGAATTCACTTTCCTTTTCATTTTGTTTTGTGTTCTGAGTTCTAGGAGAAGTTTCCCAGGCCATTTAAGAATATTTCACTGATCTGATCTATTGTAATACCCAATCTGTTGCTCATTGGTCCACTGTGAATTCAAAATTGGTTGTCACACTTTTTCATTTCCTTGCTACTGATTCTTGTTTTTGATACTTGACAGTCTGAATATATTTCAGATTTCTATACCAACTTCTCTTAGCTTTCATACACAGTATAATTTGACTAGGGGAACACTATTTTCTTTTTCTTTTTAAACTGAGGTGTAACTGACATAGTTTCAGCTGTACAACATGATTTGATATTTGTACATATTGTGAAATGATCATCACAATATGTCTAGTTAACATTCATTACCATACACAGTTCCAGATTATTTTCTTGTGTTGAGAACTTTTAAGATTTACTCTCTTAGCAACTCTCAAATATACCGTATTATTAACTATAGTGGCCATGTTGCACATTATATAGCTGAAAGTTTGTACCTTTTGACTCTCTTCACCCATTTTTCCAACCTTCCTAACCCCTCCTTTGGCAACCACCAATCTGTTCTCTGTATCTATGAACTTTTTTTAATTAAAAAAAAATTTTTTTAGAGTCCACATATAAGTAAGATCATTCAGTATTTGGTTTTCTCTGACTTATTTCACTTAGCATAATCTCCTCACGGTCCACTCATGTTATCACAAATGGCAAGATTTCATTATTTTTTATGGCTGAATAATATTCCATTGTACATGTCTATATACTATCTATTCATCTATTGATGGACACTTAGGTTGTTTCCATGTCTTGACTATTGTAAATATACATGAACATGGGGGTGCATGCAGCTGTTTCTCATTTACAGCTCCCTGCTATGATTTCACAGGGGCAATGTCAGCTTCAGTCTTGGAGACACAAATTAGAGATTATCCAAATATCTTCTCCCATTTCTTAGGAGTATAGATAGTCATCAAAATTCCTTAAGAATGTTCTTCTCATATAATGAATCTTTTCATATGGCCAGTAATTTCTTTCACCATCATCTTTACAAAGATGTACTTTGTTGAGTGTGAGGGAGTTAAGATAGGTTCTGTCAGAGATTGTGTGGTCCTGTTCAATATTTTGGGCCCAGATAAAGATATAAAAGTGCATGTTGAAATGTACTGGCTTTAGATATCTGAGGAATCTGGTAGAGCAGGAGACAGAGCAAGTATAACAGGGGTTTTATCTTTGGGTAAGAAGTTTTTTTTCTCCCTGTTTGCCAGGCATCTGTGTGCCATGCCAGGAATAAGAGTGGAGTTCATCCCTCAGTAAGGCCCTGGTGGCGACTGTTCTTGAGGCACTGATAGGTTCCAGATGGACCTCCCCCCGCCCATGGCCACATGGCCTGCCCTCACCCTTACACTCTGGCCTCCGAAGGTTGGGCTGTTGGTGTGGATCTGCTCATGACAATCCCCTCACCTCCTGGAGGAGTGGCTGCTGCACTGCACGGAGGCTGAATGCACTCCGTCTGGACATTCAGTGGCAGAAATTCTTCAGGGCCCCTAGTTCCTGATACAAGATTGGAAATAGTTTCATATTCTACAGATCACTCATTTCAATGAGCAACCAAGGACAGATGAGAGAAAGGAAGAATAAAAGTGGCATGTTCAAGTCTCCCTTCATTTTCCTATAGACACTTTCTATATTTTGTGCACACAGGGTGGCCAATTTAACAATACCTCACCACCCCACCAAATATTTAAAACATTTCTCCTGGAGGCCATTTAACAAATGAGTGCATTCTCAGTTCTCTCTGTGCGAATCCCCAGCAAACTGCCAGCAAGCTCCTCTGCATGTTCGGAGAGAAGATAGGGCTCCCCTGGTGGACGTCTGAGCAACACCTGGCCACTGGCCACTATCTCCTAGAGTTTCACTTCAGGGTCTACCAGATGGCGGCCAGTGAGGAAAACTCCAGGGCCAACGCTCCCGACCTTTCCGTGAGGTAAGCCTTTGCCTTCTAAAAAGTTGGGAGGTCCTGGTTTAAACTTCACGGGCTAGATATAAACCAACCATGTTGGTTCTTTGTCCTTAAAAGGAGAAATGTTAGAGGATTCCAGAAATACCAAGGTCCTTTTACCCCTTAACAGTTTCTCTAGGCCATAATGGTTCAGGAACCTTATATTTTGATGAAACATTTCTTTTCCATCAAAATATAATAATATAGATGAAGCTCTAAAGAAACCTCTGCCAACTGGTTTGAATTCTATCCTTGGAAGCCACACAAAGTAAGTCGTCCTCGTCTACACAACTGTCCTCTCAAGTACCTGCAGTCAGCCGGCAAATGTCTGAGTCTTTGTGGTGACAAGCTCCCTGTAACAGCCAGCCCCCAGACCGCTCCCAGTGACCCCCGCCTCCTGGTATCCATGGCCCTGGGGAGTCCTCTCCCACACCATATTGGTCTGCGTGGCAGGTAGAACATGGATGGCATGTGACCTGGGAGCTTAGGTCACAAAGGCCTGTAGCATCGGCCTTGCTCTTCCTCTCTTGGATTGCTTCCTCTCAGTTGCCAGGTCACCAGGATACCCAACGGAGAGGTCCATGTGGCAAGAAACTGAGGCTTCTGGTCAAAAGTGATATGAGTGAGCCATTATCCAGCCCCCAGTCAAGCCTTCAGATGACTATGAAACCCCAACAACAACTTGACAGCAACCTCTGCAGAGACACTCAGCAGACCCTCCCGGCTAAGCGGCCTCTAGATTCCTGACTCTCAGAACCTGTGTGAAATAAATGTTTATTGATTTACGCTGGTAATTTTTGAAGTGATTTTTTTATGTGCAATAAACAATGAATATACACTCCGAGTTCCTATAAATGCTCTTGATTAAGTCTGTAAACTTTTTTCCTCAGGATAGATTCTGTTTTTAGTGCCTTTAAAATAGTCCCCCACAGAGTAACAATGACAGCAACAGTAACAAAAACTTCTACCAAATGTTTTAGGTATTGGACTCGGGGCTGAGTTTTACAAGTACCATCTAGATGACTTCTTATAAAAGCCCTGTGACATAGTTCTATTATCCTGCTCATTTTATAAATGAGGAAAAAGGTTTAGAGAGCCTTGGGCCTTGCTGGAAGGCACGGAGCTAGAAGGAGATGGGAGAAATTCAAAAACAGGCAGTGTGACCCCAAAGTTCATACTCCAAAGCTCTGGACTATGGGAAGAGAGTACAGTAGGAATATCATCTTTCGTGATTGATTTTTACACTAGTAAAACTTAATTCACCATCAATTTTGCTAGTAGACCTGGAATGCTGTTGGATTATATAAGCTTGTGGTCAACTAAGGCCTCTAGCTTTTCTCCGCCTAAACTGCTGTCAAACTTGGCCTCATATCCTTCTGGCCTCATAGCTTTCCTAATTAAATAATTATTCTTAACGTAAACAACATTAAGTGTGTTACTGTTCAGTTTAACTTGGTTGATTGGCTTTGATCCACAGCTGTAGCTCATTCCTTTCCCTTCACTCTTCCAACACTTCAAGCTATCATTCTGGGCTTTGTTATCACTTCTAAATTTGATAAATTTACCTTATATGTCTGTTTTCAATTTGATCAAAAAACTCTCAACAGCAAAGGAGGACAAACCCTGCTGGTACGTCCTAGATGCCCCCTCCCTGGTTAATATGAATACATCAGTGCACATTTTCTGGGGATGCTCTGGTCAAAAACTTCCTGCCTTTCCCAAAAGCTCACAGGTAAATCCACGTAGGGTGTGCCTGGGGATGCATTCCTTTAAGGAGGTCTTTGTTCCATCTCACTGACCAGCCGCTCTTTTAACTCACATTTCTCCATTTTGTGCTACTGAATGATTTGATTTTGCATGTACCTTAGTGAAATAAAACTGTATTATCTTGATAGCATACACTGGCAGCATTTCCCTCATCAGTCCTGAGATGCTAACAAATGAAATAAAGTTAGTTTACTGGGACTCATTTCTGATGGATTCATTCGGGGGCCCAAGTATTCATTCCCTATCTGTAATAATTGGTCTAGAGTTTTTCCTGGGAGAATCATCAGGTTTTATCCTCTATAGCCTACAGAGTCTTCAGGTGTTTTTACTTACTTAGAATAAGAAGCCTATTTGTCTTTTTCTACCCTCTGAGCAATTTTTGCATTGCTACTATTTTTTAAAAATTACCAACATGCATGGAATGATTTTTGCTACAACTTTCCTCGGTATACTGAGGTATAACTCATCCATACTTTTGAAAAGAAATTCATCTATGGCATTTGGTCATTTTTACTAGGATTCTTGCTCACTCTTCTCTTCCTTATTTACTACGTTTGTTTTATCTTCTCTAGTTTGAATATCCTTCTCTTTGACAGAAAGCATGAAAACAGAATTACAGTCAGTAGTTGTGTTTTCCTGGTTCTGCACTAATCTTATTCCACTACCCCAATGAATGGATTTATTCCTTCCTTTTTTACATATTTGTTCTCAAATACAGCTTTAAAAAGCCCCTTTTTGTGTGTGGACAATAGCCATGTGGGTATTGTCCTCAGTTTCTTCTGGCCTTCAGTCTTCCTGACGTTCTTGTGAACACCTGCCACCAGGTGCTTGTTCACTGAACAAAGTGTCACTCAGTACCATCCTTTGTCACATCTCTTGGGACATGTCTTTCTTTTGATCTTCTCTGCACAGCTTCTGGAACATATAGCAGAGAACTCCCTCTGCAGACCCACTTGGCTCTTCATTAAATGTGTACTCTGTGTCTTCCTCATGCACCTTCTGGCTATAAGCTTGGAACCACTATGAGCCTTTGAACCTCCCCAGGCCTTATTCCTTTTTAGGGTCCTACTCATGGGACCCTGCCTGGTGCTTCTCTGAATTTTTGTAGATTCTGCTTTTCTGAAGTTGAACTGTGTCCAGCATTTCCTTCTTTCACTGTTATAAACTGTAAACACATATAGATATCAACCTGCTGTCCTTTCTGATCAAGACTACATTCAAAGAAGCAGGTGTCCTTGTTGCCCTGCCTTCTGAGTAACACTACAGTCAACAGGTATGTAAAGAATTTTTCAGATGTTCAATCTGCAGCACGCAGAGATTCCTAGAAAATGTACCAATCTGAAGTCAAATCACATTCTATTCTTATGAATGCTTTGTAATCGGCCTCCAGACAGCATTAATTATGGGGATAAACCATCTACCCACAGACTTGATCCATGATGATATGACTTTTGATATTTCCTCCTTTTTCTCTTGAATCAAACATCCATGTCTCTGTTGAGCTTGTGCATAACCATTTGGGGCTGCCAGGCAAACATTTCTCTGCTTCCTAAGAGCACCCAGATCTTCTCTTGGGGAATTGCCTTTTGCATCATGGGTTGACACTGTTTTATGGGCCCAATCAGATGCCCTATTCTCCCTTATATCCTCTTTCCCTAGAATTTGAATCTTGAGACAACAAAGAGATAATGCAGGTGGAGTTCATGCATTATAACTGTGGCATGTTGACCCCAGTTCCGGTTTTGAGGTGGACTCTGTAATTCCCGGCTCCTGGCTCCCTGGAGCCACCTTGTTTATTGTTCATTTCCAAATATGATTCTCCACCTGGTTGCTGATCGTGTGGGCTCCCAACTGAGGTTGCTTTTATTTACGTTAACCGGAGTTGATTGCTGCAACCAAACAACCCTAGTTGATGTGGCCCATTACAAGCAGGTTCTCCCAGTGACTTATTCCCACCAAGGCTCCAAAGCCCACAGCATCTTGGAATCACCTATTCAGCTCACTGGACTTGTCATTTATTTCAGGTTTTCAAAAACATTTCTCTAAAAAGCCCACAGGGCATAAACAGGATTAAAAATTTAAGTTGAATCTATTTGCTGCCCTCAAAGTGAGTGCTAAGCCTCAAGCATGGCTTACAGTAATGCTGTGTTTTGCTTCATCACTGTTCTTCCTTAACTCAAGGTCTCCCTTCCTAAACTGGTACATTTAACTTCATGGTCCCTTTCACGCTTTGTGAAATTTGAAAATAAATTCAGTATTGTAACCGAGAACTAAGAATCAGTTCAAAGGGCCGAGTGCTGCTTAGTTTTCAAACTACACCTGCCACGCTCTCCAAAGCACCTGGCGAAATAGTTTCTCTCCTCACATTTCTGTTTAAGGATGTACTCATCAGCGAGGTGCCTCTTCGGCCAAACAGGTACTTACTTCCCTGTTACCTGTTGTTGTCCGTTTCTTGCTGGAATCTTTATAGGCCATGGTCATATATATGTATAATGTTTATATAGGCAACAACCCCATTTTGGTGGCTGGCTGTGTTGGCCATTCTCCAGCCATTCTCCAGTCTTGGAAGGTTAAGAAAAACCAGATAACTACTAATTAGCTGCATCAGGGCCACCACCATCCCTTTAACAAGAAGCCACAATTCACAACCACACTGCCTCCTCCTGGAATTGAGGACCTTTGGGGTTTTCTGCTCTCCCAGGTGTCAAATGATGGGTAGTTGAAAGGCAAAAGCTCACACAGCAAGTCTTGTAATTGATGCGTCCTGAATATACTTCTCCTTTTCTGCCAAGCCAGAGTGCCACTGCCTTCTGCTGCCTCCTGGATCTTTTCTGCATGTACCTACTTCTGTGATACTTCCTAAAAATGGAGAAAGTCTCTATTTTGCCTCCAGACAACCTAGCAAAAATGTCCTCTTTGGACCTGGATAGTGAAAGAAATGAGTGTTCAAATCTATTGCACACCAGCCCGTGAGGGCAGGAGGACCCAGGGGCAAGGGCAGGCTGCTCCTCCTTTGATCCTTGCTTGGGTGTCCCTGGGAGCACTCCTCCCGGCAGGACCACAAGTGCCTAAGGGGTCTCTCAAAAACATCTGAGTAAATGGCACCCAGATTCTTACAACTGTATCTCCTGTCTTTTTTTTTTCTTATTTTAATAATTTTTGAAATGGCAGAAGCAACATATGTTCAAGGCAGAAAACCTGAGAGGACAGAAAAGCAAGAGCAAACTAAAGCCAAGGTCACCTGTAAGCCCATCGCTCAGAACAGCCCCGCTTAAAGCACTTTGGAGTATAACCTTTGTCTTTACTCTGTGCCTTTACTCTGCCGCATTTTATGCCCTGCTGTATACTACCATGAGCACCCTCAACTCAGTAAGGATTGTTGTACAAGCTAATCTTCAATGGCTGGAGTTTTCCACTGATACATTTTCTTGAGCCAATCTCCTCTTGTTGGACATTGTCATAGCTTCTCAATATCTCACTCTTATAAATAAAGCAGAACTGAATGTCCTTTTACTTAGATCTTTATTCATGCACATTTATGATTATTTTCCTGGGAGCAGAATTTGTGTGACAAAGGAATGCTCTTTCTGAGACCTCCAAGAAGATCAAGCCGCATTTCAGGACATTTCTAACAACTTACACTACCCTAAGGAGGAGATAAATGTTTTTCATATCCTTCCCAATGCTGGATATTATCTTTCATTTCCCTCCTTGTCAGTTTAATGGAGGTATATGGGAATCTCATATTAATTTACATTTTCTTAATTACTTATGGTGTCGAATGTTTTTCCATATGATTATTAGCATTTATATTTCAACTTTGGCTAATTATCTCTTTATATCTTTTGCCATTTTTCTACTGACACATTCTTTCCTGTTTATTTTTAAGAGCTCTTTAAAATACTAAGAATAATAACTCAGTATCCTGTAATATATATATATATACACACACACACATAATTGTATAAATGTATAAATAATAATTTGTGATTTGTGTCTTCATTTTGTTTATGCAAAAATCACCTTGACATTATGATTAGAGGCCTTCCCTTCCTTAAGGTTATATAAATGTTTACCTATATTTCCTTCTACTATTCCATTGTTTATGTTGAATTTTAAACCATCTATAATTCACTTTTTAGTATTTAGTGTATACTTTATTATTTTCTAAACAGCCAATCAATTTTCCCAGCACCACTTATTAAACAGTACATTATTTCCCTATTGATTTGAAATGTTATCTTCATCATACACAGAGTACTCGTTTTGTGGTCTTTTTATTTAGTTCCATTGAGATCTGTCTATTTCTGCACCAGTATCAAACCATTTTATTTATTGTAACCTCATAATATGGTTTAATATTTGGCAGTACAGATCTGTCATCCTTCCTTTCCCCCACCACTCATTTTACAAAACAGTCAGACTGTCTCATCTGTTTATTTTTCTCAGATGAACTTTAGAATCATTCACAAATTCCTTCCCCCATCCCCAAATCTTTTGGTGACTGACATAATAAATTAGCTTACAGATAACTGGCTCATATAAGTACAAAGTTTTCCTACTCACAAACATGCTATGCTTTTCCATTTATTCAGTTCTGCTTTGTGCAGCCTGCAGTAAAGTTCCATGGAATTTTTGCACACAACAACTATCGCTGGGTTTATTATTTCCATGTATAACATCCTTGGTTTAGAGTTAACCGTCCCTGATAGGATCTACAAGGCCTCTAGACCCTCTGGCCTCCTGCAACAGTGTGCACTGGAGGCTGCAAGGGTGTGCCAGGACTGGAAGGACGGCAACATAAAACACTCTGAGTTGGCAGCCTGAGTCCTAGTAGTGGAGGCTAGGACACCACTCTTGATGACTTTGGACATGTCACTCCCTTCCCTGGGTCTCAGTTTACTTCTCTATAAAATGGGAGTCCTCTATATATCCAAGATTCCTTTCATATTAAGATTCTGATTCTCCCAAAAGTGAGATGGTAGATGGGAGAGGCCTTTGAGCAGGATAGAGTCTCCTAGAAATTAAAACATAATGTCTATTATTAATGGTATGCTTAGATGTTGAAGAAGTAAAGAATACAGGCATGATTGTTTAAATGCAGCTAGTTTAATCTGGAAAAGCTTGTTGGAGGAGGTGAGCTTGAATGTGGGACTTTGAAAGGCATAGCAAATATGTGGAGTCAGCCTCCCAATGCAGCATGTATGTGCAAAGGTACAGAGGGGCAGGTGGCTCGGGTGCAAACAGGGGAAGGCAGGTAAGATCTGAAGCAGCCCTAGTGTAGGAGCCAGGGTCCATTTTTGACTAGAGAGTGGCAATGCAGAGAGACAGAATTTAAGACAGATTTCATATGTCTGTTTCTTTCAGCTCAGTCTTGGGCAGCAGTTCTGCAGAATCTACCCACTCTGCACAGACAGGACTTAGTCCAGGAAGCCCAGCTGAGTCCTGAGATTTCCTGGGCCCAAAGATGGTCAAATAATCCAGGTAAATTAACATGGGGGCCTTGGCCTTGAATCACCTTTCCAGGAGTTGGGAGGGTTATGGGGGCCACGGAGCACATGATCTCTCCTGGCCCAGGAGACAGGTTGAGGCACGGAGACCTTTTGCAGAGTGCTGGGAATGGGAGGCACAGGCAGGTGCTGCCCCTCCACACCCAGGCCCAGGGTGAGGCCCAGACAGGCTGTGTCCCTGGAGCCACGCCTAGAGGCCCGGGCGGCGGAGCTGCCGGCACCGTGCTACTCGCCCGCCTCCTGGGCAGGTAAGCATGGTCCCAGGCCGCAGTCCGAGAGGTGGGTGTTGGAATGCTGCTCCCAGGCACCCTGGCGTTTCACACACCCAGTCCTTAACCTCATTCTCTGACCATTTCATTCCTCTTCCCACGCTGTGTTTACTAAAATCTCTCCTCCCCACCAGACAAGCATGAGACCAGGGTTCCCTGGGCTGCCTGGGGAACGTTCCCACAACCGGGAGAGCTGCCAGAGCAGGGAACACTGGGTGCCACACTGTAGGCGGTGGTACCCGGCCACCCACTCAAGGCTGAAGGACCCCAATATCTACCTTGTGGTGACTGGCGTTCGCCAGGACAAGGAAACCATCAGGCAATGTCTGGGAAACAGAGGCTTTTCCTTTGGGGGTTACAAAAAACAACCTTGCAGGAAAAGGACGATAAAGAACTGGTGGCTTTGCTGTTTGTATACAAAGCAGGGGACAGCAGCCGAGAGATAAGTGAGAACCCGAGCAGCCTTTTATAATCACCCTCTCAACAATCTGGCGTCTAGCTCTAGGTTCTCCTCTGTTGTCTAGGACCTTGCTGCTCCACAGACCAGCAGTACTGGCGCTGCCCACGAGCTTGTTAGAAATGCAGAATGCCGGGCCCCACCCCAGAGCTGCTGAACCAGAATCTGCATCTTGACTAGAACCTTCCCCCACGCCCCCACCAAAGCGTTGCGAACACATGGCGGCACAGCCCCGGTACCACACTTTCAATCTCGCTGCATGTTGGAATCACCTTGGAAAAGCAGCCATGCCTGGGTCCGTTCCCAGAGATGGTGATTTCACTGCTCTGGGGTGCAGCTGGAACAAAGGGATGCTTAAAGACTCCCCCAGGTGATTCTAACAGGCAGCAAAGTTTGAGAACCACTGGGCTAGTATACATATAAATAGATTATAAGAAAAAAAATTAAGAAAGTCCTTTCTGGACTGTAAACGAATGGCAGAAAGCTTTGCAAACAACTAGGTAAAGTACATGGAAAAGGAACTGAACACATAACCACCAATTTGATGTGCCTTTACCAGGTAGTGTCAATAAATGATGTACTTAAAGAAGAGAAAAATAAAAACAAGTTTGAAGCATACTCTTCAGTGAAGTTAAAAGATAACAGTTCCTCTTGTGCATCTTATTCTCACCTTGTGACTAATAAAAGAACCCCTCACATAACAATTTTCAAACCATGGCGAGCAGGAATATTTTTGTGTTTCCAGTCTTATTAGAACAATTTTATTTTTGCATTGCAAATTTCAGGTCTGATAATGCCCTTTGCACTACGGTTAAATAAGTACAGTGGATGTTCTTGTGTTCCCTTGCAGAATACAGAGTTTCCTTTTACTCGCACACTCCTTTAATGTAGTTGGACATCAATCTTTCTAGCCAAGAAAGGAGGTTTTATTTCACTGCCAGGGAACAGAACTTCCAAAAAACACAAATGTCTTTCAGCATCATGCTGAGTAAATAATCAAGGGGGTATGAATTGGTCTCTCTCTGACTTCCTGCCTTATTTTGCTTTAAATTCATAGGTGAGCTATGAAAAGACATCTGCCTTAACGTTCCAGTCACCTAGGCAGGACGTCAGCCCCAAAGCTGGGCCTAGGCTTAAGGTGCTTCCCGTGCTTTGCACATTTATCGTCCTAGAGCAAGCCGACACAACAACATGTAGACATGTCTGTTGCCAGTTAGCACATTTCCTTTCAATTCACGCCATTCATAAAAGTGACTCAGGAAAATAGCAAGTGACTCCTGGCTCAGGTTTCCCCAATCATATCAGCTTCCACATAAAACATGACCATATTCAGTGGGAACCGACAGTGGAAAAAACTGTCAGTATTCAGACTTCTAAGCCCAGGGGCAGCACAGAGTTCACACACCTACCCACCTACCTTTAATTTAACTCCTAAAGAAGGCACTGTTAGCTCCCATGGCCCCATCAGAAATCCACTAAGTTCTGGAAGGACAAGGACTGAACTGCCGGATGGGGCTTCTCTCAGGCTATTTGGCCCCCAGGCACACAGTGTCAGGAATGGTGCTGGCATGCAGCCCCCTAGGACAAACCCACGTGCAGGAGGATGACAGTGAGGTGTCAGAAGGTTGGCCAGGGCCAGGGGCTTTCAGTTCTGCAGTGTGCAGGGGACCAGCAGCCCTCCAGACCCAAACCATGCTTTCAGCTTGTCACAATCCAGAAGTCACTTCATCACACATATGCAAGGGAGACCTGCTGTCCTCCGGTGGGTGCACCTAGCCCACCTCTGCTTCCAAAAGTCTCCTTGGATTGTGAACTGGCCTACAGAAAACTTGGTTTTTAAAAACATTCATTCTCTATCTTCCTGAAAATTCCAAAGGAACAGAAGTGTACTTGGTGAAAAGTCTCCCGCTTACCCTGTCCCTCCAGCCAGGCCCTCTTCCTGGAGACGGTGGCATGACAGGGTCTCATGCATATGACTCTTGGCACCACCTTCCTCCTCAGAACGGCTCTTTTCTGGTAAGTGAAAGGTGCTCTTTCTCTCCTCCAACCGCCCCATGAAAAGGCCCCCATATGTCTTCCCTGCTGTGTGGGAGACACCAGGACTCTGTTGGTTCCCTACCTTCATCCCTTGGGAATTCCCTGGGCACCAGTCTGCATGGCACAGATTCAAAATTCACCAAGCCCAGGAAATGGGTTGCATCAAGGTACACCTCCAGCGTCTTGTAGCTGAGACCTTCAAGCCTAGTTTTCTTTTTTTTCCACCAAAGACTGACTGAGCTCTTTACCTGTGCAGGCAAACTTACTACAGAAGACAAAGACCATGAGCAAGTTGTGCCCTACCTTCACAGGGTCTTACACCTGGGGGACATTAGTACCCACACTCCAGTTTATGGTGACAAATACAAAGGAGAGAAAAAGGTATTAAGAAGGATGAGAGGAAATGAGGCAAGACCACAGACAGTGCACTGGAGCTCAACACAGTAAGGGCTTCAGAAGGAAAAGAGCCACAGAGTTTGTACTCCTCCCAGTTGGAGTCTTCCTCAGCCTACGGTGGGCCTCGGCAGCCCCCTGAATGTGGCCCTTCCTCCTCCACGTCTGGTCAAGGTGGGGTTCAGGAGAGGTTCCAAGAGCAGGAATGAATGAGCTCTGTCTTGGACTGTGGTCAGGTGAGCATGGCTCTGGCACCTTCTCACCTGGATGGTACATCTCTGGAGGTCAGGCACGGACAGCTGTGTGGCTGCATGTGTCAGCCATCACTCGTATTTCTCACCACCACCAGACAAGCAGGTATTATTTTTCCCCCTTTAATAGGCAGGGAAACAGGTTCAAGAGGTTAACTGTCTTGCCCAAGGTCGCTCTGCTGATTGGAGACCAAAGCCATGGCAGGGACCCAAGACTGATTAAGCCTGGGACTCTCTCTTTTCCCTTTTTCACTGCGCTAGGCTGTTCTGTTTACCTGATGTTCCTTGACGCCCCTTTTGATTATTGAACTGAATCTGTATAAAGGGGTTTTCCATATTCCCTGTTTAACTTCAAAACCCCAGCTCTATTTCACAACTTTTTCATATACTGTGTAATGGGGTTTTCCATACTCTCATGTTTAACTTCAAAACCCCAGCTCCATTTCACAAGTTTTCCATATGTTGGGATAAGAAGCTATAACCACGACCCCCTTGCATATTTTTCAGTCACCAATTGTGCTTCAAACGTGGCCTGAAAAACAAAGGTGCCTTTCATGTCATTCCCTGATAAAAACAGCTGTACTTCTGGTGTGAATACAAAACTCTACAGTAGTTTGTTCCCAATGGCTATAAGACTAATTCATTCTCATTTTTAAAATGTAGCCCTGATCCCTTACAGGTGCAAACACTAATTTGAAAATGGCAAGTATATATTTGTCTTGAGTACATTCAAACTCAAATAGTAATGGATATTGATAGGGTTCTTGTGCTTACATGTAGAGGAAAGAACATACATGATAAAACCCCCAAATGCCCACATAGCAGGGTATTAAACATGAACACACTCTGTGGTGTCATGGTAATTCTCACTGTTAATGTTTTGAACAGTTTTTCTTTAGCAACATTGACTGTGGGCCAGAGAACCGACAGCATGTGAGAAGAGAAGACTGAATCAGGCCTCTTCCCTCAGGGCAGATCCTGTGGGTCTGCTGGACAAGTCATGGCGGACACACGGGCCATTCCACTACAGGGACTTGCTGGACGAGTAGAACCTCAAACTTCTCATTCCAGATGTGCAAAACTGCAGTGATTTGGAGTAAGGGTCTGAGTAGGAGGGAAAATCCTTGTAGAAAGGTCTCAGATCACCATGGGAGGCTCTGTGCAACTCGCATGCCCTATCTCAGCTGCACTGGGCCAGCCCTTGGTCGTAGCTCTGTTGGCTTCTAACCTGGCTGTGTGTTTTCACTTGCTGTCATAGCACTTACTTTAGTATTCCAGGATCCTCCATATGAGAACACGCCACGTATCCTGGCACACACACCGGAAGGGAAAATGCTAACAATAGTGTAGCCAGCATCCAAAACAAGTAAACTAAAATCTGCTCACCAGCCTCACCCATACTTATCAGGGTCATAACAATGACGTAACTAAAGGTGGTAAACAACCTGCTTAAGGAAGCTGAGTTTGAGAGCAAGAAACAAACCTTAGGGATGAAGAAAATGATATCTAGAGAGGTGACCTCCCAAAGGTGTGACCAGAATCCAGGTCTCCCAACTTCTCACCCAGAACCAAGTAACATGTAACTGTGGCTCAAGTATAAGTTTGATTTTTCCATCTTTTCCCAACGTATTAATTTTTTCCCTCCTTTCCAAATGTATTAGTTTCTATTGCTGCGATAACAAATTACCACAAACTTAGTGTCTTAAAATTACACAACTTTATCATTTTACAGTTCTGGAGGTTGAAGTCTGAAATGAGTCTTATGGGGCTGAAATCAAGGTGTAATCAGGGCTGGTTCTTTCTACAGATTCTAGGGGAGAATCAATTTCCTTGCCCTTTCCAGCTTCTAGAGTCGGCCAGAATCCTTGCTTCATAGCAGCATTACTCCAGCCTCTGTTTCCCTCATCTCACCTCCTCCTGTGACTCTGACTCTCCTGTCTCCCTCTTAAAAGGGCCCTTTTGATTACAATGGGTCTACCCAGATAATCTAGGAAATCTCCCCATTTCAAGGTCCTTAATCTAATTAATTCAAAAAGTACCTTTTGTTGTGTAAGGCAACATATTCACAAATTTTGGGACTTAGGATGTGGGCATCTTTGGGGGGCCATTATTCAGCCCCCCACACCAAAGAAAAAGAATTGTTTCGTCATCTGTTGTCTGCAGAAAAATGTTTGCAAGTTTGATGGCCCTTCTAAAATGTAAAACTGGGTGGAGCAGTAGGAAGAGGAAGCCTACACTTTTTGTTTGTACAATTATAATCCGAGGGCCAACACAAGTTAGAAATACAAGCAAGTGACTATGTCCACTAGTACCATCCAAACCTAAGCAGATGTTCAATAGCAAAACAGTAAATTTGGCCCCAAATTCACAAAAATTTGAAAGATACAAACCTGAAAAACTTCCATCAAAATGGAAAAAAACCCAGACCAAACAAACCCAAACAATAGACCATCAAATGCATCACTGACATTTACATGCCCACCTCACCTGACCCTTGGCCAGTCACTTGAGCACTAAATGTTCTGTGTGGCCCAGGAATATGGACACGGGCTCTGCCCATCCATTTCAAAGCAGTTCTAAATCCTCCCAAGCACCTCTCACAATCTCAAGGTTTAGAGTTTTCCTGATTAATGTCTTGTAAGGAACATCACTGTAGCTAAGACCTGACAAAAATATACCCATGCTTATTTCCTTAGGATAAATTCTTAAAAGTGGTATTTCTGGGTCAACAGGTAAGCAGGGCATTTTAAAGCCTTATGGTGAGTATTATGAAATGGCACTCATAAAAGGCTTAACAACTTACACACCCAACAATACAAGTCTCCAACTTTATCCACTTTGTATGCCAATAGTTGATCAATGAAAATGATATCTCTCATTGATTTGCATGTCTTTCATGACTAACAAGGTTGGACATCTTTTTCTGTTTATTGGCCATGGCTGTTTTTTGTGACTTAGCTATTCAAATAATTGGCTCATTCTCTTACTAGTGTCGTAAATTTTTTGTTATTTGTTTGTTAGGGTACTTTATATATTAAAGATACAACCTGTTTAGGATTCCAGTACTGGCAAACAACACCTATGGATTTTCTTTATAGTGTTTTTTTGGGTGATGCTCGGAAAATTATAGTTTTTATGTACCTATTTTCCTTTATGGTTTCTGTCTTCAATGTTCTGATTAGTTCTCCTTTTTTGTAAGTTATATAAATACTCACCTATATTTTCTTACAGAAATTTTATGCTTTCATTTAAAAAATATTCCAATCAGCTAGAACTTATTTTCTTATGCCATTAGGTTTTCATATCTAAACATTACCTCTTTTTCATTGTTTAGCCTATGACCCTCCAGAATCACTTGTGACATCATCCCTTTTTTCCCTAGGGATGTGAAATGCCACTTATTATTGTATCAACCTGTTACGTGTAATTGGCTCTCTTCTGGAGATTTCACTTGCCAGTGTCAAAATGTCTTAAATAGTGCAGCTTTATATATTATTTATTAATATTAGCACAAATCCCTCCACCTTTTAAATTAACAGTGGGAAGAACTAACACTTTTCTAAAACTCTATTTCCTATGGAGGCAGAGGTCTCTTTAATCAAATACATTACTGTAAGAGGAAAGTTTTATGGTAGTCTTCAAACATACTCTGAACACATTTTTTAAAGTTTATTCTTATGTAGTCTATGTCTATAATTCATAACTATTTTGAAGGTGATCATCCCCAGTATATTTTCAATTGGTTGACAGTTTATAAAAAAACCCCACTGACTGTTAATTTTCTTACTTGCAGCCTACTGAGATACTCTCAATATTTCTAATAGACATTCTGGTGGTTTGTATGTGTCTTCCAGGTATATACTATAAAAGCAGTGATTGATCTCCTTTCCAAGCAGAGCTGATGGAGCACCCTTTGCCCCTTCTAGTAGGAATCTGGCTGCTGCACAGATCCCAGCAACACCGCGCAGGTGCTGCTACGCCCACGCACGTGAACTTCTGAAGCTTTTGCTGCTGGGGGAAGCGTGTCGCTCGATGCTGTCTGGAGCTCGGCCCTGCTTTCCACTTGCAGCCGTAATTATTTTTATTGTTTTGCTTTCCAAAAACTAGACTTTAAGATGTGTCTTACTTCTCAAATAAGAATCATCCATCATCCTCATGCTCAAGCAGATGTCTACAATTCCCTCCAAAACGCGCTTCTACCAGAGCACACCCTTGTAACCACCAAGTTCTTTTGCACAAAACTGTGGGAATGCCCTATTTCAAAGGCCATTGGTAAGAAAAGTTTTGAGCCACAGGAATAAACAAAATACTTCCTACTAATAAATCTGTGAAAGTACAGAATAAGATAAAGCTTAAGAATAAACCATAACCTCAGAACTGACTGTGGCACAAACTTATAGGCAGGTACACTGAGATCAAATTTCAGCTCTGTTACCAATTCTGACCTTGGGCAAGTCACTGAAACCCTCTGGGTCTCAGTTTCCCTAGTTATCAACGGTGAATGTTGTAAAGATGTGATGACCATGTAAAGCACCTGGATGGTGCTTAGTCCTCCCTCCCTCCTTCCCTTCTTTCCTTCTTCACTCAAATACCAAGTGCCTTCTCTGGGCCAAGCACTGTGCTGGGCAGTGGGGATACATGAATGAACTAGACAGACAAGATCCCTGCCCTCAAGGAACTTAGGTTGTCTGGGGGAGGCAGGCAAGTGATAAGGAAATAAACACATGAAATCATTACAGATAGCAAGGAGTGCTATGCAGGACACCAAGAGAGTGTGAGAGAGAGCTGTGGCAAGAGGTCACCATTTAGGGACAGTCACTCTGAGAAGGGGATCTGAGACCCAAAGGACACCAATGAGCCAGTCATGGGGAAAACGGGGGAAGAGTTTCCCAGGCAGAAGGAACAGCAGGTGCAGAGGCTAGAGACAGAGCAGGGTCCAGCACATCTGAGAAAAAGAAAGGAGGCCAGAGAGTGAGAGCAGAGAGTGAGGAGGAAAGAAGCGTGAGCTGCAGCTGGAGAGGGAGGCAGGGCTGCACGAGTGCACTTGGGTCCTACTCTGCTAGCATGTTGTTATTGCTGCCGTTGCACTGAGGGTGTCAAGGGAGATGCTGCATTGGGTTGCACTTTAAACCAGAAGCTCGAATATACACATTCAACTATCTCATTTGCAAAAAAGTATACTACAGAGTTCTTACCTAAGGAGGCTCATTTTAAGAGTGCTAAGCATTTGTGTTTAATTCAGTGACTCTGCAATGCCTATACTAGACCTAACACCAATGCACAAATCACAACTGCACCTACTGTGTGGGAGGTGCAAAAGCTGCCCCAGTGGTCCCTACCCACTAGAGCTGAGTCCTCGAGCATCTTCTCCCTTGGGTGTACGGCCTTCCAGCCCTGCCAACCTCAGACTGAGAACCAGTGGTGGAGAGGAGGCCCCGGCTGATGGGGAGGAAGGAAGGGGCCCCAGCCTTTAGAAAGGCTGGGGTAGCCTGTAATCTGATGCTTGGCATGAAAGCTTCGCTACCAAGGACCTCAGCGGTATTGGTTGTATCAGTAAGAATCACTTCAAAGAATTTATATCATAGCTGTCTATGCTGAGGGACTTTCCTATCCTTTTATAAAGTGAACAATTCATATCAAATGCACAAATCTGTATTTTCTCAAGTGGTATTGCATTTATTTCCTGTGAGGTAGTCTTATATTATTCTGCCTTGAAACTTGTTATACATGAGAGGAAAAATAATTAAAAGCAGCCTATCCCAGCATTAACTCTTAGCTCTGTCAGTAGAAGAAAGCCAATGTGGTATTTTTATAAGCAAACTGACTTCTGAGGCGATTTCCAGGTTACAGAATGGCAGCCCAAGAGGTTGTCTGCAAATCAGCTGCTTAGATCTCAGAATCTAACCCAAAACAGAACATTAAACCATAGGAAACAAGATAATATGAAAAGGGGGTGAGAGGACTAGAGTGGCTCACAAAAGCTGGTAAGCTATAGAGAGCCAGTATTCATCTAGTCGCTCAACTTTGATACCTACTGTGTCAGGCATTGAGAAGCGCTCATCTTATATAGACATGAACTAGACAAAGTCCCCTTTCCTTAAGGAGCTTAACATGACAGAGGAGACAGTAGGGAGGGAAAACACATATTCCACAAACAAGGAGATGAGACAGAAGAGGGATACATTCATTTTGCTCAGAGCTGGTCAGAGAAGCTTTCTGAAGGAAGAGATATATGATCTAGACCTTAAAGGACAAGTCAACATTCCTTAAGCAGAACATTTTCACAGGTACAGCTCCATGAGAAAGCATTAGCCAACTGGGCTGGAACAAAATACTGGGACGGGCTGTGGAGCGATGACCCAAACATCCGGCATTTGGGAAAGACCCAGGATGGAGGGAAGTGAGGTGAGTGGGGACACATGTGTTGCAAGGGTTCTAGAGCTGTGCTGTCCAGGGAGAAATAAATGTGAGTCACAGAGGTGATTTTATATTTTCTAGATGCTACCTTTAGGGACAAAAAAGTGAAATTGATCTAAATAGTTTATTTAACCCCATATAGTCAGAACAGTGCCATGTCAACCAACAACCAACATAAACATATATTAATAAGGTAGTGCATAAAAAGAATGAGAAGTCTTCAAAATCTGGTATTTAAAAAATATTTTTAAAAATGAAAAAAATATTTGTGTTATATGTTACATGTTATGTTTTTATATAATATAAATACATGTATTTGTTACCTGTGTCGTAATTTAAACACTTCTCAGGTTGGACCTGCCCTGTGTAAGTGCTCCGTAGCCTGACGTGGCTGCTGCTGTGACCATCACAGCTCTAGGCAGCCGTCAGGGCTTCTAAAGACACACTCGTTTCAAGGAGGTTGCACTGGGCACTGGGCACTCATTCTCTTAAAAACAAACCAAGAACTGAGCACCCTCCATGTGCCAGATTTTAATTATACAAGCCTTTGAACACCAGGGAAAATACACTGATATTTAAAAATATTGACATTGTTAACGCGCTCTCCCCAAACAGCATCCTGGGTCAGGGGATTATATTTACTCATGAAGGCATATTACTTAAGCCAAGCTCAAAAAAATAGGCCAACCTGCAGTATTAATGGCAAAAGCATACCTTTGAAGAATTCCTTTGGCTTAACTGACCAGCACGACCTTTTCTTAGAGTATCTGAATAGCTCCACAGTACCAATGCTCTTTACCAAGGTTGATAATTGTAACTTGAAATGTGACCAGTAAGGAGCAAGGCCTGCTCAGCTCAGCTCCTCCCGTCAAGCACAGTGACAACAGGCTGTGTGGAGACTCCTCCACTGTGCCCTGATCAAAGGTGCCCTTTGTCCTTTTCGAGAGGCCAACACTGGGCATAAGTGACCATCACACCAAGGCGCCACATGGAATGGCGCTGTATTTCAGAATCCTCAACAAATATTAAACTTCGTCCGTGGAAAAATGATCTGGAGGCCATATCCTTTTCCATGGGCCGCAGACAAGAGATCCTGGTTCTGAACTACTCAGGACCCTCCAAACACACACTTTCAAGCCTCCTGTTGTTGCTGAAGCTGATTCCCAAGCTGGGAAGGCCTTCCACGGCAGTGGGGCACAGGATAAAAATACGCTCCTCCAGGGCACCTCCCTCAGGCCCCTCAGGCAGGGGACGGCCTGCACCTGGTCATTCCCGACCCGGGGTTACTTGTAGCTGGTGGGCAGTCATTCAAGTAACGGTTTGCTGTTCTATTCCTCACGTCCATCGCTTAAGGGAGGCACAGTCCCTTGTCCACTTCCGATGCCCACCAGGGTACTTTGCAGTAAAAGCTTCGCATTCAATCATAAAAATATATATTAAAAAAGTTAACTCAAATTGGGCCAAAGATCCCTTCAGTATAATATCCTCTTTCTCAAGGGTACCAAAGAACCCCTTTTTTCCATTTTTTTGTGGAAAGATGCTTCTCTTCCATATTGTCACCTGGATAGTTAATCCTAAAAGCCATTTAATCCCAGTAGCTCTAGTTCCTCCATTAGGTATATTCTTAGTTTAATTGTCTAATTATTTCTCTATCTTTATACATTTTTTAACATGCTCCCACTTAGATTCTAAATCATTACAATCAAAAGGGGAATTTGAAGTGTACTTTTCTCATATAAATTCCTATAAATAGTCCCCACATGTGATCATCAACCTCCCCTGAACCCCTCACATGAAATGAGAGCAATGCATTTGCACTTTATTCTAAATGACAGTGTCACAGGGCGTCCGTGTAGTGCGTGCCTGAGCCGTTTTCACCGCTGTGCTCCTGGGCACGCCAGGCGCTGGGCACTGGGAACCAGGACCTACCTCTTCCTTGTCTGCCCTCTGGTGCCTCAGCTGGCCTTGCATCTTTCCACGTGGTGCTTCTCTCCAATTCCTTTCTGTTCCTCCTAAATCTTGCTGCTTAGAACAGAGCGCCACATCCCACACCCTTCCCTGCCTGTCACTGAAGGGGCAAATGGCGTTTCCTCTGCTTTGGATGCTGTACTTCTCAAAGGAAAACTTACTTTTTTGGCGTCTACTGGAGTTGCAGGTTCCGTAACACCACTTCCCACAAGGCTGAGCGGGGCTTCGTCTCACTGGCTCTTTATGGTTCAAGGGCAGACTCCTGAGCACGGAGTTACACGGCTTACCCTGTTATGGCCCTTTGCAACTTTACGCTCTAATCACGTCCTGCCACCAACTGGCTCAGGCATCTTGGCCTGTCAGATACCATTTCTTACATGTATGTTAATGCTTTCCCACTTTCTTTGTAAATGCAAATGAAACGATTTACATAACAAATACATCGATCTTACTATGCACCTGGTGCTGTTCAAGGGCTTTAGATATGTCATCTCATTTAATCTTCATAATGATCCCATAAGGTAGCCTCTGGTGTTATCTCCACTTTACAGAGGGGGAAACTGAGGCACAGAGTGGTTCAGTAACTCTCCCAAGGTCACAGTCACCAAGGGCCACAGTTAAGACTTGAACCTTGGGCATCTGGCTCTAGACTCTACTGCAACCACTGCGTTACCAAATTTTTCTTTTTCTTTTTAGGCACCCTTCCATTGAGCCCAACTTAAATAGATAAACAACACAAAATTCCCTCACCTGCTAATGAAAGGCTGAAATCCAATCAAGTGTAAGCTCTGAGCATCATGTGATGATTTCTAGCCTAGAAACAACTCCCACTGGATAGGCACCCACAGCGGCCGGCCACCAGGAGCACTGCCCATAAAGAGTGGGATGACTGTGTTTCCACATGGATTTGTGACCTCCATGTCCTATCGGTTTTATCCCCTGTGTTTCATAAGCCTAGTAACACAGCCATTTTAGATAAATCTTTATTTATGAAAAGCTTCTTTTAGGAAACACCTATCTGTGACTAGATCGATGCAAAACATTTGCGATAATAATCTATATGCCTCAGAACAAAGTTCTTGCATGGTCTTCCTCAGCTGACTACTGCTTTTTCCAGCCTCACCTCCTCACCCCAACAAGCATATCTTCTCCCCCAAAGTCTGACTCCTCACTCCATTCTCGGCTTCCAAAACTCAGTTGTTGTTTTTTTTGAGAAGCCTTCCCTGCTGCCTCCCAAAAACAAATTTTGAGTTCCCTCTCCCTGAGCTTGTGTAGCCACCTGACAGCATGTGTGCCTCAAAAGAGTGTGATTATTTGTTAGCCAGACAGTTCTGCCTGCAGGTGGTAAGATTCTCAAGGGCAGGAACCATGTCTTGGTTGTTGTCCGATACTCAGCACATCATAGGAACGGAGTCAGTCTTTGCTGAATAGAAAAATAAATGTATAAACGAAGATTCTATAGTTTCATGTTAAGAACATTAAATAAAAGCTTATATATATATACACACACACATATGCACACATAGAAACACTCTTATGTGCACATGCATTTACCTGCCCATACTTTCCTTTAAGACATCTAATTTTTAGTGGGAGTATTAAAAACCCAAGAAAGTAGCTCTCAATCTGTCTTGGGGAAGGGGGAAAAGAGAATTTCAGAGTTATTCAGTACAGGGTGTTTGTAAATCTCCCCTTAAAGAATATCTGTGGCTGAATATTGTTCGTGAAATATACATGTATGTCTGTGTGTGTATTTGAAAGCACAGTGGTAAAGTGCTTATAACTCCATGGTTACCAGTTACCGGGGTTCAAACCCCAGCCTTGCCACTAACTATGTAATCTTGGTTGGGCAAGTTACTGAACGTCTCTGCATCTCTGTTTTGTTAACTGTAAAATGGGTCTTATCAGAGTACCTTCGTAACAGTTGTAGGAATTAAATGAGGATACACAGAACAGTACCCAGCATATATACTGAGAGTTCTAGAACTGTTAGCTTATATTATTACTATGTGACTTCTGTTGTGGTCAGTAAAATATAGATCTATTTTAGAGAGTTGCCAAGTTCTTATAGCAGCTTTTGTACATTAATTAAATATTAAAGACAATATCTAGGGCATCACACAACTTAAAAAATTTTTTTTAATTTTAATGAGGTATAATTGGTACATAACATTAGTTTCAGACGTACAACATAAATTTGATATTCATATGCACTGTGAAATGATCACCACAGTTAAGTCTAGTTTCTCCACCACCATATGAAATTACATAATATGCAATACAATGTTATTGACTTCAGTCACCACGCTGTACATTATGTCGCCATGATTTACTTATTTTATGACTGGAAATTTGTACCTTTTGACCCCTTTCTCCCATTTCGCCTATACCCTGACCCCCTCCACTCTGGCAACCACCAATTTGTTCTCTGCAGTTATGAATTTTGTTTTCTTTGCTCATTTGTTTTGTTTTTTAGACTCCACATATAAGTGGAATCATGGTATTTGTCTTTCTCTTCCTGACTCATTTCACTTAGACCTTCACCTCCAGGTCCATCCATGTTGTCCCAAGTAGCAAGATACCATTCTCTTTTGTGGCTAGGTAATATTCCATTGTATTTATATATATCTCATCTGCTTTATCTATTCACCCAGAGATGGACACTTAGGTTGTTTCCACATCTTGGCTATTGTGAATAATGTTACAGTGAACATGGACACGCATTTATCTTTTTGAGTTAGTGTTTTCGCTTTCTTTGGATAAATACCAGGAAGTGGAATTGCTGGATCATATGCTATTTCTATTTTTAGTTTTTTGAAGAACCTCCATACTGCTTTCCACAGCAGCTGTACCAGTTTACATTCCGACCAACAGTGCTTGAAGGTTCCCTTTTCTCCACATCCTCGCCAATACTTGTTATTTCTTGTCTTTATGGATAGTGGCCATTCTGACTGGTGTGAGATGTTATCTCATTATGGTGTGGTCACATGCTTTTGATGTTCAAATTGGGTCTTTATTCTGAAAAAGGTCGGGAAGTAATGGCCTAAGTTTAACTCATTGGGAAATTGCCTACAAGGATAACTACAATGTGGTTATCTTTTAGTTAGATGTTCGTGTAGGTTTCTAGAGCCTTTTGCTGTGCTAGGCTCTGTGTATTTAACAGGATATCAGGTGGAAGGCCTGCTAGACCCAGAATTTTAAGAGGCGCCCATGGACTTGTTACATAACTCATGATTAGATTTCCACTGGTCATGCCTCAGAGTGCCAGAAGATTCATTTGTTGCAGACTTCATAGTAAGATCTAACACTTTCCACTTTCAAGATTCCCAAAATGCCTTCCAGACCTACCGTGCAAGGCAGGGAGAGATGTTCATTATATCCCAAGCCCCTTAAAGTCAGAATGAAAAAAGGCCCAGAAAAAGAGAATCCTCACCAGGCTGCTAAGGGACCATTGGGAAGAAAAGTATTCTTCAGAACCCCGGGCTACCTGGCACGTGTGGGAAGAATAGAAGCCCTCAGGCCTATTTCCTTTCATCTGCTTTTCCCCTTGTGTAGCACTAGTATGTTTTGGTATTTAAGAAACATTTCAGTCAAAGCAACCTAGTGATAAAATGGCCAGATGTGTGAAATCACCTTTCATTACACATTCTGATAAGGAAGTAGGGCCATAACTGTCAAGACAGGAAACCCAGAAGAGAGATTCAGAGTGATTCCACGAATCAAACAGTTGCCGAGCCTGCTGAGGAGGACACCTGAACCTGGCTGGATTATAACAGCCAAAGGTCCCTTCGTTGGTAAATAAGCAGACACCCCAGACTGTTCCCCAGCTCAGAAGCTGGAGGTTTGAGCTCTGGCTCTCAGGAAACAAAGCTGATGCCTTTCCCCAAAGCCTCTGTAGTCACTTACAGCAGCGAAGCTAATGAAAAGAGACTATTTCGAGTGCCAAGGTCTTCAATCCTCTTTACCATCGTCAAGCTCCTGGGTGACCACTAGAAAGTAAGTCCTGGAGCCCAAACGTGGTGCGGATGCCCAGAAACCAGCCCTGTCCATGAGGGGGGACAGAAGTTCCAAGGGCGGGTCGGTGCTGTTCCTGCGGGGGAGCGTCCCTCAGCCTACAAGGACCGCACCACTCAGCTTCTGCCCATGGGCCTTAGCAAAATGTCGTTGAGGACTGAAAACGCAGATTTCTGGGCCATGTGCTGATGGGGGCCCGGGAATCCGCACTCTAACAGCCAGCAGGAGGACTCTTCTGCACACGGATATGCGAGAAGCACTGCCTTAGTGCTTAACTTGAGGGGGTAAAAGCACCTAAAGATACAGGTCTTACTTCACAATGCACGCATCACCCACAATACAATACGAGTAGCAGCAGCTCACAGAGTACCTACTGCGTGCACACAGAGCCCCAAGTGCTTTATATACGATCCCTTAATCCTCACAACAACCCTATAGGCAGGTACTTCTCCTCATCCCACTTTATAATAAGGAAGCTAAGGTTTAAAGAGTTTAAGGAATTTGCCTAAGGTCTCCCAGCTAGTAAGTGGCTAAAGTGGAATTTGAACTCTATCTGATTCCAGTCTTCACATTCTAGAGACTGACCCTGAACCTGGAGGCCCAGAACGGCCCATCCTCTCTGTTCAAACCTAGACGTAACAGGTGCTTAGAATTCCTGCAAAGTGGATTTAGGGCCAAAGGCCACTAAAGAAGGGCTTGGATGAGCATCCCCAGAGGTCTCAGGGGAACTGGCCATTACTCTTATCAGGGCCAACCTCTCCAGACAGTGAGGTCCACGCTGCTGGGACCACGGCGGTCCGCAGGCAGGCCACGATGGCGGGGCCCCACACTCCAGAAACAGCAGCACCGCCTGAGTCTGTGAGAGCGGCAGGCACGGGACAGAGACACTGGGGCAGCCTGCACTCAGCCCGCGCCGGCTGACAGGTCTGCAGGACAGCAGCCGCTCCTTTCCTTGCTTTTGAAAAATGTAGCCCCTTTTATTTCTGATTATAGTATTAAGACAGGCTCACTACAGATATGGTAGAAAACAGGATGGTACAAAGGAAATGAAAATCACCTATGTTCCTATTAGCCAGAGAGAATCAGTGTTAACATTATATGATGTTTGCCCTTTATTTTTGCACTGGCGCGTATAGTTTATGAAATGGAGATATTATATCAATTTTATATGATATTTTTTCTATTTATATATCATGTACATTTTCCCATATCATTAAATATTTTTAATCAGCATGATTTTAAAGGGCTATTAATGTAGTCCAACTACCTACCTGTTCCATAACTATTTTCCTCTTACTGACATTTAAATTGGCTCCATTTACCATAATGGTTAATAACCTAACATTTGATTATTTCTGTAAAATAGATGCCTATAAGTGCAGCTATTGGGTCTTACGGTATGGACAACTTTATGATTCTTGCTTACTAATACTAAGGAGTTAAGTTCTGCATTAGTACTAAGCTATTTCCAAGAAAGCCACTATCTACACCCACGAGCGATATATGTAGCTGTCACCCCACACATACTAGCTTTCAGAACTGATGTTCTCAAAAGTATGCCAATTTGATAAATTGTTATATTATGTCTCTCTTTGCTAGGGGAGTATAAGGTCCTTGAGAACAGGGCTTTGTCTGTTTTGATCAGGGCCTGGCACAGAGTAGGTGCTCAACAGATACTTGTTGACTGAATGAGTCAGAGAATCAGTCATGACGAGGCATGCGGATCTGTGCCTCCTCCAGGTCTAAGGAGGGAGCTCTGTCCTGCCCCGCATGGAGTACTTGTCACCTGCAGCCTTCCCCTCCCAGTTCTGCCACAGCTGCTTGGTGACCACTTTACCAAGGAAGACAAGCCAATCAAATACTCTCTTGAGACTCTGAGCTAAGAGACACAGACATGGAGTGAATTGGTATGAGAATTACCTTGGTGGCAGGTACATACTGCTGCAGCTGAGACCCCTGCACTCCTGGGGCCAGGCTGCTCTGCAACTCCATGGAATCCCTGAGCCAATTCCTTAAAATCAACTCCCTTTTACATAGGCTGATATGTGGTTGGGTTCTGTTCTTGCAACATAAGGTGCCCGGCAGAGAAACCCTCTTTGCTGACTTCACAGATGAAAACCACAGCCCAGAAGAGTGACCAGTCAGATGGAAAGCCAGCCCAGCACCATGGCCAAGTGAGCAAGATGCAGTTTAACAAAGAGAATACAAAGTTTATGGTTTGGCACTTTGATTAAAAATGGGAAGTCTGGAGATAGTAGAAGCAGGTGTTTTCTTAAAAGAAATCCATCTTGGTAGATCATGGCTTTGTCTATGTTTATAACTTACTTTGAGCTGTAAAACCATTGATATTACCCTACCTGACCCTATGCTGCCTGATGGCTGGGCTTGTTTAATTCTCATGTGTATCTCCAGGGCCCGGCACAATGCCTGGTAGGAGGCAGAACTTAATAAATGTGCTAAATAAATGTCAAAAACTAAAAAGTGGGAGAACAGTAAGGGTTCTATAGGCCTTGATTTTTAAAAATCCTTGAGTTGTGTCTCTTGCCTTGTTTCTTTCAAAGATGCAGATGTCCTCTTAACTGAGCTCAACTTAACCAAGCCCCCAATTTACCCAGTCCCATCCTCTGCATTCCTTTGCTAGAACACCTGGATCTAATGCCCTCAGCCTGCAAAAGCTCAGTTAGTTGGCTATTCTAGTTTACTAGCCCATTTCCTCTTTTTTTTTTTACTTATGCTGAATATTTACCGAGAGACATTTCTGTTTGTTCCCAAACTTATGTATGTCAGTTGTACTCATTATTGTATTTACATAATTTAATTGTATATTACATAAACTAACAAAATATCTGTGCATAAGATGTTGTTTCTATTATGAGTGCTTTGGGAAGACCTAATTAAGGTGAGTAGATTAAAGGAACTGCTGTCAAATTAGGGGTGAACAAGACAACTACAAAAGACTAGGGCTGTCTGGGGGAACTGTCTAGATCTAGAATGATTTATGGTACCTACTCTGCCAGGGTCTAAGTTCTTGCATTAAAGAAATCAAATCTGGAAATTATAGAGGATGCAATATACATGCAGCTTATACAAGTAAAATGATGCAGAATTCCAATGAATGAGTTCATTAATAATGAAAGCAAGAGTCCATTGAAACATCACTTGTCCTTCCTTCATGTAAAGCACTCTGAAATTCTTTATTCTAAGCAGTTCAATTTAATTTTTTAAAAATGTTGGTCGTGACCCACTAAAGTGATTTTGTGACTCCCAGTTTGAAAGGATGCTGCTCTAATCCCACTCCTCAATTTTACTGATGGAGGCTCAGGGAGACTGAGGAGATCCACTACGTTCACACAGCTAGTGAGTCAGAATTATGATCCTTGATTCCATATCCCATGGGCCTGTTTGCTTCCCTGAGTAAACTTCCCTCTGATGCAGCACAGTTTCATTTGCAAAAAGTAGAAGGTGAAATGAGGAATTGAATGACAAGGACAAATGCAGAAAGGGAAGGAAAGAATCCCTCCTTCTCTCCTGAGGTTCCATGTCCATCTAAGCATGTCTAAGCATGTCAGCACATGCAGATGTATGTGTCTCATCCCTGAGCTAAGACATACCAAGGCTCTTGTGCTCTAGACACATATTTGGAACAGTGAACCAGGTGCCTGGGTGGAACACGTGAGCCTTCTAATTTTAGAATGACTTCAGCTCCATGTGGGAAAACTCCAGACAGTGGAATGGGGAAGCAGTTTGTAGTTCTGAAAAGCTTTTGTTAGGTGAGATGAGCGATAAACAGATCCCTTGCTTGCCGGCTGACCCATGTTCTGCCTGTTTTCCAAACAAGTAAAGACTTCAAAGACTTTTCCCTATAACCTGATTTGCCCTCCCTCTAGGCACCCCCGGCCCAAACTTGCCCTCTCAACAAGGGTAAGCCCAATGTCCCCACCAAAATCTAGCCACCGTCTCTCTAAGCCAGATAATAGTGGTGACCTTCCCCATGAATAACACCACTGTGAATTTTCCAGTTCTTTCCATCACCTCTGAAAAGTTTCCTAGACACTAAATTAAGCAAGCCTTCAAACACTCCCCAATTCCAGGAGGGTGTCTTCAAACACAGGCTAGAGGAAGAAGCAGAAGTTCAGAGGTTTGAGGAGCCACCCTGAGTACTCAGATAGTGCAAGGCAGATAGCAGAGGGAGCCTGGCTCCCAGGTGCCCGGGCAAGGCCTGCACCACACCCCTCTGTCATTATGGTGAGTCTTACGAAAATATGAGAACCAGCCTGGGAACTGTGCAACATTTCAGAGGGTTAAGCAAGGAGCTACCTAACAACTTAACCTGGTGCATTCTGTCCTGGTGCACTTGAAGGGACATTAAAAGGTGGCTTTTGAATATAGGTCATAACTCCTTCCTTGGGAGGGTGTGACAGGTCTTCTAAACTGTGTTTTGCCACCTCACGTGGCCTCCAGCTAATGTTTCTCCGCATGCTTTACAAATTGACAACCAACCAGATACAAAATTTCTGTCCTAACCTGAGACTATTTACTCCCGTAGCAATTATTTTCTAAATTGTGCACTATGTCAGCTGAGGTTGCCTTACGTCATTCTGAGGCTCTCACTATGGGTTCCCGTGCAGTGAGGACAGTGACAGAGAAGGACTCCTCCTTTGTGTAGTACCCCAACTAGAATGTTACACCTGGAATGTAAAATAAGCATCTGGTTCCAAGAGAATTAAATACATGGCAGTCACGCTACCACTTCCCGACCTTGGGTCCATAAGCAGGCATCACCAGTTGATCATTTTGGAAAGGTGTAGCATTAAAATTTTATAAGGTTGAAGGCAGCCTTATAATCCTTCTTAACAAAACTTTCCAATAGCCTTTACTGGCCCATTAGAGCAGTCATATAAAAAAATCTTACAGGCTATTCCTGATTCAAATCCAACAGATGAGGAAACTAAGATCCAAACAGGAACCAGATGGGTAACTTGTCCAGGGACTTGGCAACGCTGAGACCAGCTAAACCTAACACCCAGGACCGCTGACCTCCGGCCTCGGGCACGCAACCCTCCAGTGTCCCCCCAAAAGTAAATGTCTGAGAAACATTTGCTGATGACAGTATGGGGTGGCAAGTGTGGCGGGTGGGGTGGTCCCCAGTTTGAGCTGCCCCCATGACAGAATTTCAGCCTTGTCTGGTGAGGACAAAGTGGGGGGTGGTCAAGGCCAACCGGGGCCTGAGGAGTCTTCCAGGAGACAGGGAGGTTCTAAAGGAAGGAAAAGTTAAGCAAACAGGCCCAATTCAGTCGCAAAGCCCGAGACCTTGGAGGGTGGTATGATAAGGTCACTGCCATTTGGACTTGTCACCTGGCCCAGCCCTCTCTGGTCTCACGTCTGGGGCAGTGGGGCGGGATGAAGAGTAAGTGGAAACAGCAAGATCTGCCCACCAATCCCTCTGGGCACGAGTCCCATAGCCAAGGGACCCATCCAACAGAGGGCAAGGCAGAGGCCGGACAGGCAGCTCACCTCCCTTCTCCACAGACCACTGACCAACTCCGGGGTCTCAAGGGCACTAGAGGCCGTGACTCTACCCCTGCTCTTGCCCACCACACTGGGCCCCAGAGTGGCCCTCAGCCAGTTACAGGGTGACACGTCACACAGTAGGGCTGGACAACTGTTTTCTGAACATACATCACAATGAGAGAGAGGAAACCTCAGGTACTTGTTGTCAGACGCATTCTCACGGGAGCAAATCTAGAAGGGAGAACGAGTTGGTCACGGCGGTAGCCAGGACAGTCATTTCTGGGTAAGCGGGGCTTCCCATGTCTGCCCAGGGGACCCTGAGAAACCCCAAAGGGCCTCGGCAAGAGCCACGCCTGAGGCTCAGGCACAGGTACACCAGCCCTGAGGCCTCTCTTGTCATGGGTGCATGGAGACAGGGAGGGGGTAGAATAACGGGGAGCAGCCCTCCCCACGGCGGCTGCATTTGCCACCTCTGCGACCTGAGAGTGACTCTGTAGACCTGGCTCTTTGCCCAGCAGGTCCGCAGTGAGGACCAGGAGGGGCTAAGGATACACCTGGGCACAAATGCATCCCAGGGAATGGGCACAATTCCGAGAAGAGCATGACAGGGTCACCCGCCCAGCCCTCCCCACCAGTACATTCACATGGGAACCCTTTGTGATGTGGGAGGTAATTAAAAAGTGAAAGAACTGCTTGAGGAAAACTCTGGTAGAACCTGGAACCCGGAAGCACTGCTCCACTTCCACCGCCAGCCCCAGCAAAGCATAACACAGCCAAAGGGAAGCATTCTCTGCTGTGCCACCACGGACACCTTA
The DNA here is from genome assembly GCA_029783875.1 of Phataginus tricuspis. Classification (NCBI taxonomy): domain Eukaryota; kingdom Metazoa; phylum Chordata; class Mammalia; order Pholidota; family Manidae; genus Phataginus; species Phataginus tricuspis. Next base: position 61,085,284 of record JAQQAC010020896.1, read on the forward strand.
AGGGTTCAAGCGCCTCAAGGCTAACACCTCCAAGGGAAGACTGTGGGGCTGCAGAAGAAGTGGTACCTGGTGGACGTGACAGCATCACCTCCAGTATTTGGAGGAAAGGTCTAGAAGAAGAAAGAACACAACAAAGTACCAGGGCTGCTCTGAGCATGGGTAGAGAGCTTATGAATACATTAGGAAACCGCCCCCTGACACCTCCCAGAAATAACTAGGCAGATACAGCAGGGACCACTGGAGGAACACATGGGAGCATGTTCCATGTCAACCGGGGAACAGAGAAACCGGCGGACTCATGCATTGCTGGGACAAAAGTCAGCTCAATTCACCTGGAAAGCTATTTGGCTATTTGTCACAAGGGTCTTAAATATATTTATTCTTCTTCTGGAGATATGTCCTAAGGAAAGAATCCAAAAGAAGAAGCTGCCACGTATGAAGATGGGCATTAAAATTTAAACTGGAGGCAACATGAATTCCAAATGGGGAGTGCTTAATTACACATGTCCATTTTAATGGAATGTCATGACATTTTAAAAGAAAAACTTTTAAGAATTTCTAGCAACATGGAAAAATGCACAACTCCAAACCTTGAGTTTAAAAAGCAGGAATAAGTAGCTTCCTCTCCACAACTAGCCGTATAAAAGTACCCGTGCCCACGCACAAAGGCCGAGCAACGTGCAAGGAACAGTGGGAGCATTGGGAGTAGGCAGATCACAAGAGGCTTACTGCCTGCATTTCCCAGACTTTCCAATATACTGGTCCATGAGCTTTCAGAAGAAATAAGGAAAACATTACTACAATGTCAAAAGAGAAACCAGAAAATAACTGAACAAAGATCGCCAGGCAGAAGCAGACAAGAAGGCTCAGGAATCTAGGCTCTCGTTCAGGTGGATGCTACATGAGCCAGAACAACAGGGCTGGGTCTGAGCTCCCCGGTCCTGCAGGCTGTACTTTCCAGAACCAGAACACAAGACCACACTGATTGTCTGAACAGAGAGATGGAAGGGGGCGAGCCCTGAGGGACAGCCCTCTTGAGACCTGCACGTAGGACCTGACCATGGCCCCAGGACAGAGAGCAGAGAGGACTCGGGGATGGCCTTGCACAGCTCTGCATGCAGGAGCCCCTGAGGAAGCCTAGAGCCCAGGCTCCACAAACCAGCTAAGGTCTGCTCCCCCCCCATGCTCCACGCACCATCCCACACCAAGGGACAGGACTCACCACTCAGGGCAGACGTGGTGTTCTCCAGGGCCTGGCACACAGCCAGCAAAAGACCTGTGGGGGGGGACAAGAGAGAACGGTGAGAGTCTGCTCAGCAACCGACTTCCAGGGTTCACGGGTGGGCCCTTGAAAGGTAAAGACTGAGCAGTTCCACAAAGTGGCCCATAGGCAGGCCTGGTCCCGTCATTTGGGGCTCAGTACAAAATGAAAATGGACCTCTTGTTCAAAGAAGCGGGAAAAAGGTGTCATTAAACAAGCTAAGTAGAAATAGTTTTCCTTTTTTCCATGCCTCTCCACTTGTCAGGGTGTTTCTTATTTTCTTTTTAAATACCTTATACATTTTTTTTATTGTGGTAGAATATACAATTTACTGTTTTAACCATTTTTGTGTGTACAGTTCAGTGGCATTAAGCACATTCACAATGTCATGCATGCCATAATGTCCTTTGTAATTTTTATTTTTTATTATTGGAATATAGTGGCTATGCAATATTACGTTGTTCCAGATGTACAACATAGTGACTTGATAATTACATATATCACAATATCTTTCATGTGCTGTTCAGGTCCTTTCTCTCTGAGGTATGAGGATACCTTCAGAGTGAGCACAGCACCTCATGGGTGCACGGGAGGCCCCAGCAACAAAGTCTGCAAGTTCACATGTGGCCACTGACTGCTGGGTTTCCTCTCCACCCACCAGCTGGACAGATGTGCCACCACCCCGCTGGGGATAGGGACATCCAACCAGGTACTTCTTCTTTCCAGGGGCCAGCTGCCCCAACCCAAGGAGGACAGCTGACCCCGAAGACTGTTACAACCTCTGCTCCAGGATGCATGAGGTCCCTGGAGAGCGGGTAGCAGAGATGCTCGCCCCTGTCTGGTCACCTACTAAACATGCCATGGAGCTGCCAGCCCAGAATGGCGATAGCCCAGGACCCCAACCTTTCTTGTGTCCAGGTCCTGCCAAGGGCAGAGTGTGGCAGGGACAAGAAACTCCCCAAGGGAGGCAGGACGGTGGCAGTAGGTGTGGTCATGGTTGCTGAGGCCACAAGCCCCACAGTGTACCCCGCATTGTCCCACTGGACTTCACTTACAAGACACAAATTTAAAGGTAAAACTATTAAGAATGTCAAGAGTGTAACCACACAGCGTTAAACCTCAAGCTTGGGGTACATCCGAGTGTGAGACTCCATGCAGCTACCCAGGTGACATACCCATGGAGCTGCCCCCGCCAGCAGATGACCTCACGTGCCCTCACATTACAGTGCTAGAGATTTCTGGAAATGGCAACAAAATTCCAGTGAAGAAGGAACTTCTTCTGAGTTATGCAATCAGCATGAACTAAGTTAGAATGACTTCCTAAAACTGAGATGCAACAAGACGCCATGGTGGCTATGCAGGGCCGGGCCTCCTATGGGGTAGCCCAGGAAGCAGATGAATCAAGCCAGCACGGAAAGCATGCAGAGTTCTGCGCTGTTACCCCCCCACCGCACAGGCCCAGTGCAAGCCCCCCCATGCAGGTTGTGAGGGCTCCTTTCCCCTCTTCACTCAGGTGCAGACACAGAAGCCCTTGAGTCTTAGGGGAGAAACATATGTGGAGCAGATAAAGCGATGACGGTTATGACTTTCCTTAAGTCCTTCGAAATAAGAAAAGTCACATAAACTTCAGATCACTTTTTCTGGAGGTGGGCACGGATTTCCCAAATGCCCTTACAGAGTCCTGAATCAGGTATTTGGGCAAGAGTGGGGAGCAGGGGCAGGAAGTTAGCAGAATCACACATCTTCTCTGTGCAATTCTTTATTGCTACTTGACGGTCATGAATGTTGGAAGCATGGTTCTTAGGGTTCCCTTGGATGTAGCTAAATGGCTGCATTTGTAAGCCACACAAACTCAGAGAGGTGACACATTCCTGCCACAGTCAGGAAGCGTCTTAGTGGTTCCACATTATCAGCTGGAGACCCATCACGATTTCACTTTGCTGGCATTACCACAAACCACTCTGGGCCAAAGTCAGCCAGGGACCTGTAGTGACATAAAGACTGACACAGGATGCTCTGCATATCTCTAGAGAGGAAGCACCACTGGCCTGTCACAAACTGTCCCTGAAAGACAAATGAATCACCTTGCCATCTGCTCCATATCATGTCAGTCAGCAAACGTATCGTCAGCACAGCTCCTGGGTTCCATGTCAGCCTCTGCTTAAGCAAAACCAAGAAAGCAAGCCCATACATCCATCTGCAGCCAGGACAGAGCAGAGCTGGTCATCGGCTCTCAAGGGCGTTGGGAGGCGCCGCCCCTTGTCCTTGGGGCAGGTCACCTCGCCCCCCGTTCCTTGCTTACAAGCCATCAGCTGCCAAACTCAAAGGTGTTTTGGAGACTAATCAGAGTTTGCAAAACCGCCGTGTTGCACAGATGGAAGACACGGGGTTTTTATTCACAATTTGAACAATACGAGAAGAACTCCTTCCTGTGCCCTCACATCCCCATGGAGAAAACTTCTGAATGTCCTGGGTTTCTCTCTGCAGTCTCCATTCAGGCACAAGGTCAGCTGAGGCGCTGTGATGAGCGGTGAGGCCTCTGCCTTCCCTGCATGCGGTGACCTGCTGAGAGGGTCCCAGACCACAGGAGGGAGGTAGGTGGGCAGGTACAGTTCTAGCCCAGCACCTGGGCTGTACATGTGTTATATTATTTGTCCTCTAATCATCATGATGTAGGTGCCTCCCAGCCTCCCTGCCTTTTGGTTCAGCCTGTGGAAACGTGTGGTTTTAGAGATGAGGAAACCGAGGCTTAGAGAAGTTAGGAATTTGCCCAACCTCCTGCAGCCAAATCCAAGCTCAAGTCTGTCCAACTACTATGCCCAAGACCGTGTTTAATCCACACGCCACACAGCAGTCCTTCTGGCCGCAGCCCATCACGAACCACGGGTAGGCGTGCACTCACCAGCTACAGACCCCAGAGAGCCCAGACACAGCCAGCAGGCCCAGTAGTGAGGCTTGAGCCCTCTCTTCTAGGCCACATCTGTTGCCTCTTGGGATTTTCCCACGGCTTCCAATTCCCGCTACTACAAGTAAGGTCTGCCGAGGGCCAAGGGCGTGAACATCTAGACCCCTGCCTGCCCGGTCTGTGTAAGCCCAGGTGCCCAGGCTGCCAGCCCCACAGCTGGGCTTGGAAAAGCCGGGTGTGTGAAGGCCTCAGAAACGTAGCCTTGGCAGGTGTCAAGGCTCATTAGAAACACAGGAAATGCTTTCCTAGAGCACCTGTGTGGGGACAGCACAGGCGCAGGGACAACCACTGGCCGCAGGGGCATCAGGGAGACCACACGCAGTTCAGATGGAGGCTTGGTGGCCGCGGCCACAGGCAACCCTTGCCTGAGTTCCAAGGCCGGACCTTGCCAGCCACAGGGCCAGCCACCTCCCTCTGGGGCAGGAATACCTTTCAGGCTGTTCTGGCCAGCATCCCATTTCTGTTTAAATGCTGTAAGCAGGGGAATCCCTGGATCATGCACTTCAAGAAGAAAAGAGAAGAAAAGGGGGCGGCAAGGTTTTGAAAAGGTTTTGCTGGAAAATCACATATAATGGAAGGACATCTTGTGAAAGGCAGGACCCCTGAAGGAGAGTGGGGGACCCAGACCTGCCCTCAGGAAAGGACAAGGGCTGCTGAGCTTGTAACTGAGCTGTCTGGAGCTAGATAACAGTCTCCAACAGAAAGAATGTCAAAAGAGGGGCTGGCTATTTATCTTGTGAGGGTGCTGAATGCAGCCATCATGAAACCCACCCACTGAGGTGCTGACATGAAATGCAGAGAGATGCTGGGCCCCCACCTGCCCCCGGGCCACACTGCAGGGCACCCCCTGCCTCCTGCCAGCCCTTCACTTGTGCACAGGATTGGGATCTGGGTTGTGCCCTCAGCATAGGACACCCTACATCCTCTCCCACCTGTCAGCCTTGTGACTAGCCCTCTGCAGCTACTTAGTCCAGGGCCCAGATCTGGGAGAAGCACCCTCCTGCCCCGGTCAGCCCAGCAGAGTGGTCTGCCCTGCTGTGGCCTCTGCAACAGCCAGTATTTCTTTCTAGGCTCCTACTGACACCATTGTTTGGATCCGTTGTTCCTCCTAGAAATCAAGACCAAGAAGATGAAAACCACATCTCACCCATTTTGGGATCTCCTACGCCAGGCTGCCTGAGTGAAGGAGTGGAGGGGTGGGGGGGAGGTTTTGGTGTCAGGGAGATGTGTGAAAGTGGAGTGAGGGCACAGCAGGTCTGGATGAAGGACGTCCTGGGCTGGAGGAGGTGGTGAGAGAGGCAGAAAGGCATGTGGGTGTTGGGACAGCCAGGATCCCTCCTTCCTCTCCTGCCCCCTCTCGTGCTCAGGGCTGGGGGTCATGAGAGACAGAGCTAGGAGCTCAGGAGGTGGGGGGGGGGGCACCTGGACATGAGAAGTCTGCAGCTCCGTGTGAGGTCAACAGGGGACATTCATGGGGCAGTCATGTGAGCACAAACATGTGCAAATGGGTCACCAAGAACCCAGGGCCTGCTGCTATGGGTACTAGCGCTCCTTCCCTTAAATTTTCTCTGTAAACAGGGCAGGATTTTAACTGCATAACAAAATATGCAGTATCGCATGACTTTATCAGTACTCTTAAATGCAAGAGGTTTTGATAGCCTGGTGAAGGTGTTGGTTTCAGGGTAAGAACTGATGAGGAAGAAAGAAAAAGGGGACACCCTGCAGGCAGGGCATAGAGGGAAGCTGGTAGGGCCAGGGGACCATGAGCCTGAGCCCAGCTGGAATGTCCCTATGTGCCATGGCAGAAAGCAGTCCCCTGGCATCCCCATCGTCCCAGTGGAGGAGAAGGGTCCTCAGCGAGGCCATGGTTTCTTTCCAGGCAGGAGGTGACAGTCACATTTGCCCTTCCTTACAGACACACCAGCGATGTTGGCTTCCGAGGATGCCAGGCAAACTGCAGAGGAATTTGTGGAATAACTGGCCAGACAGGATCAGGGAAACTGGGGGTGGCAAGGAGAGTTTAGAAATATGTGACACCGGGATGAATCACCTGGGGCAGGCAGGCCCACGGGACAGAGGGCTCTTTCTTCCACCATCCCAGCACCTGGAACACTGCTTTCAAAACACAGGTTGGACCCTGCTACCCAAGAAGAAAATCTACTGGAGAAATGACGTGACCAGGTCAGTGTTGTGTTTCAGGTGGCAGGTCCCGAGGCAGAGAGCAAGGAGACCACCTGTGCAGGGAGGGGGCAGGTTATAGTCACGGAGCCACAGGAGTTGAGGTCCTGACCCTGTGCCCAAACATAGCCACGACATGGGACAAGTTAACAAAGAAGACATTTCTATGCCAGGGGCAGGTGATGGAGGGAACTGGCTTCCCAAGCTCTCGCCTCACGTGGTTCAGTCACAGGACTATCACCGGGGCCGAGAGCGTTGTTAATAAAAACTGCAGCACCATTTGCTTGAGCACTTACTACGTGCTCATTCAATACTCAAAGCAGGTCCTAGGAAATAGGTACCATTATGCTCCCATTGAGAGGTAAGGACGTGGAAGTATAGGAGACTAAGTGAGCTGCCCACGATCGCCCAGCCTGTGAGCGGCAGACATTGCACGCTCGTGTCCAGGGCCCAGTTGGCCCCAGTCTGCTTCTGCTCACCCTGTGAGGTGCAGCCAAAGAGCACAGACAAGCCAACCGCCTCCTCGCCTCTCCTGGGTACGAGCCAGGGATGTTGTGTGAGACGAGGAACGCAGGCTGACAGCGGGCCCAGAGATGGCCATGTGGGTGCCGACACTGCAGCCCTCTACCAAGTTCTAATTTTGACTCAGGGTCTGTTACGGCAGAGCGGGAAGGAGCCTTGCCATCAGACCTGGGTTCAAATCCTAGCTCTGCCACTCCTTGTCTGTGTGACTGTGGTTACAGTATCTAAGCTTGCTGAGCCTTGGTGTCCTCACCCATAAATGAGGATGATACCTCACATGGCTACTGCAAGGGTGACACGAAATGAAATGGAGTCCCAGAGTCAGAGGAAAATGCAATCTTCTATACAACGGCAGAGGCAGATGAGTATAAGGCGTCACACAGACCCCAGAGACACTTTCCCTGCTTCCAGCCCAACCACCATATCCAAACCTGCCCACTGTCCAGAGGCCCGGACCTCAAACCATGTGCTCGAAAATAAATCTGTCTCCGTCCCCTGACCTGTTCTACCTCCTCCTCCTCCTCCCCACCATTGTCACCCACCCCTCACCCCATATGGAGCCAAGGCCTCCCACATGCCCTGCCCCCACATTGTCCATCTCATCCAGCCCCCTGCATCCCTCCTGCCGCTGCCCAGTTGGGGGGGGCGGGGGCCCCATTATCTCTCCTGGGCTATCACAATAGTTGCCTAACTGGTTTTCCTGCCAACAGCTTTTCTACCTTTGCTCCTGCTGCCAGCATGAACTTCCTGAAGCGCTTGCTGGACCACAGCATTCCTTTCCTCTCAGCTCTCCATGCACTCCCCCTCACAGACGCTAGTCCAAAGTCCCGAGCAGAGGTTTAAGGTGCAGGACCCCATCCCAGGCCCCATTCCCACCTAGCTCCCCCCAACCACTTCCATCAAGTACTCTGACCCCAGCTGCCTGGCACTGTCCCCCTTTCCCTGCGCGCGACCTGCCCTCATGACACCCAGTGCCTTGGGCTCATACTGCTAGGGTCCTCACTCAAGTCCTGCAGCTGTGTGACCCTCTGCCTCACTGCCAGAGCCTCGCTTTCCTTCTCTGAAAAAAAAAAGAGGTAAAGCTATCCACGGCCTGCACAGGATCACTGCAAAGATTAAAGGAGGGGGCCCACAAGAAACGTGTAGTTTCCTGAGTAACACATAATAAACGTGCAACAGCTGGTATCTGCTCTTACTGAAAGTCACCACTGATCTCTCACATTGGCATGCCCTTTCCTCTACCCATAGAAGTCAGATTTGCCCCTCAAAGGCTCGCCCCGTGCCAGAGACAATCGTTTCTTCTTCAGGGCGGTCCTTATTTGATTCCGCTTTGTTTTCGCACCTTCTCCATCTCCCCTCCGGTGCAGCCGGGAGCCACGCCTTGCTCACCTCCACCCTCACACCTGCCATAATGCTATGCACCTACTTAGGATCTGATATGTGTATGTTGCACACATTTCTGAGACCGCAGCTGGAGGTGGGTGAGCATTGAGAGTATGCAGACGGAGAATAGGAAGACCAGCCAATAGGAACTCCTCCCTCTCTTCTATCCTAGAGCCCCACAGCTACAGCTCTACATCCTGGTTCTTACTGATCTCAGCGGGGATGAAGAAGGCTTGAGCCCTGGCACTCCCCCACTGGGTGAGCACTTCCTGAGCGCCTGCGAGATGGGGGGCAGCTGCTCTTCTAGCCCTGCAGCAATGGAGCAGACGCTCCCACATCTGCACCCAACTCCTCCTGTGAGAAACAATCCTTCCAATTCTTGGGAACCATTTATGTTGAACTCTGTTATAAATATCTGGCTGCACTGTCATTCAGGTGGGTGGTGAGTTAAAATACATCTTCTATGTCTACAGTGATGCTAACTAGTCTCACTAGGATATGGAGAAGACACTGGAGGAGTGGGCAGGGTCACCCTTCTGAGCCCGGAGCAAGCCTGCCTGCAGAGATGATCCAAGCTGTCTGCTCACCCAGTGAGATGACCCTGGAAACTATCAGTTTTCACATCCTTGTTTTGTAGGCTTTTCCTGAAACTTTTAGGAGAAAAGAGGAGGACCTGCCCCTGGTGACCCAAGGAGGAGGCAGAGGGGGCACAAAGGGCCGCAGAGCTCATGGGGCGGCTCGGAGCGGCAGGTGGGCCAGCCCAGCGACTGTGTGCGGAGCCCTACATGTCCAGGGGCTCTCCAGGTCAAGGCAGGACTTGCCACAAGGAGTTTACAATCTAGAGGAGGAGCCTCAGTGGAAGCAAACACGCTCCCCTGTTCCATGAGTATCTCCCATGCTCGACAGTCAAGCCCCTTATTCAGATGTGCCTCCCTGGTCCAGGTCTCCTACATACACTCACTTGATCCCCTGCCTAGAGAGCCTTCCTGCTGCCCCCCACCTCAACTCTACCCAGCCTTCTAGGCCCACTTGACCCCCACGTCCTCACCAAAGCCCCCCGACCACTCCAGCGGGCATGCTTTCTCCAGTCCCCTCCTGACACCCGTCAGCCCTTGGGCTGGGTGCAGAGCCCACTGCAGCCACTCACATGGGCCCATCTCTGCTGTCCTGCCCTCTCTCAGCCCAGACCACATTTCCCACCATCTCTGATTTAGGAGAACTGATTATTATCTTCCTGTGTCAACTTCAAGTGACAAATGGGAATATTTGCAAAGTGCTTTGAGCTCCTTAGAGTCGAGGTCCTAATTAATGCTCAGGACTGAGGCCATAGGCACAGGCATGAGAGAAGTGGTGCCACCGCATAGGTGACACGTGCTCTTCCTGACTTCCAGGACAGAGCAGGAAACAAATGACGAAGTAAGAAAGCGGCAAAGACCCCACAGGAGGAGGTGGGTGCTGCCTGCTGAGATACCTTTATTTCTAAGGACAGCTGGTGATGCAACACCTCTTCCTGCTACACAAATATCCTCCCCTCCCCTCTCCCCAAAGCCTACACCCACTTCAAAACCTTATAGAGCAATGCTGCCCACTGATTGGGTGGTCTGAGAAGACCCCCTCCTATAAAGCAATATCATACAGGGGCAAAATATCTTTACCCAGGTAACCAGGATGTGCTGAGCATCCCCTCTGCACCAGGAAGGCCTGGTGCTGCTCCCATCCATGCACACCTGTGCTCCTCTGTTTCTTCTTAGGAGGAAGCAGTCTTTTCCTTGGCAGAGTTAAAGCCTCATCAAAGACCTGGATCAAGGGCTGGGGCCTGAGTCAAACTTCCTCTTCCACAGGGCCCGCTCCCGCGCTGGCTGGCTGGCTGGCTGGCGGCCCCCTTCCTGGGCTAGCAGGGCGGGTATCCAGTCCCTGTGGGGCTGGCTGGGGCTCCCCGGCTGCTGAATCACCAACAGGCTCTACCAGGGCTGAGCTCTGAGGTCCCGAGAAGCTGGGCCAAGTTAAGGTGCTCTGAACCCTGGTTCCAGCGGACTGAGACTGATTTGAGGCATCAAGGTGTTTGTGGAAAGGGCTATGCTTGACTTTCCCAGAGTCCCAGAGGAAAGAGGGGCAGGGGGTGGACTGGAGACAAGGCCATGATAAAGGGGCAGGTGCGATGGCTCAGCACCGAGAACCAGCTGAGCAGAGACCTGGCTGCCAGGAAACTCAGGAATCAAATGTCAGCTCTGGAAGTGTCCACTGGGATGTTACAAGTCCCCCTTACCCTCCACGGAGGTCAACTAGCCCTGTCTCAGCTTCTCTCCGCCTTGTGGTGACCCCAGAACTGGCATCCCCCAGGCCCACGGTCAGCAGTGGATCTGCCCAGATCTCACACCAACAGAGTCAGCCTCCCAGCAGCCCCAGCACAGCCAGGCCCATCCCTGGGCTGCGTCAAGGCTGTGTGCACACATCACTCCCGGTGAGTGGTGAGGAGTAGGCTCCGAGCAGGGAGGAGAGGAAAAATAAGCGAGCTTTGAACTCTGCCCCACTTCCTCCATGTGAATAGCAGGGTGATGACAAACCCATCCTTTTCCCCCACTGCCCTCAGGACACCCCCAGAACCACCCTGCAGAAGGCGTTGTGAGGGGTGGGATTTGGGCCAAGATAAATACCGGTGGGACTCAGCAGAATTTCAAACCAATGCAGCGTCAGCCTGGGAGAGGGCAGTGGAGGGGCCAGCATGGCACCGAGGCCCGTCCCCACGGCCAGGTCTCCCTCGTGCCCTGTGCTCCCAGGCTGCCCACAGAACAGCCCTCGGGAGAACACACTGCGCCAGAGGAGGGCCACTGACTGGGAAGCAGGGTTCACACAGAGGACACAAAGTCCCAGAACTATAGGTTTTTAAGAGCTAAGGGGGAGCCACCCTGAAGTTCTCTCAAGCCCATGATTCCCAGCCCACATCCCACTGCAGACCGGGAGATGGTCTAGGTTCTTTCCCTTGGGCCCCGGAAGTGAGGGCCAGGAGGAGAACGAGAAGTGAGGGAGGGCCTGGGTGCCCAGTGCAGGTCCCAGCTGCTGAAAAGAGCCCCGACGAGAGGTGGGCAGGGGTGCTGAGAGGGCCCTCCTTCCACTGGGAGACCCTGACCAGACCACCACTGGCCCAGGGGTTCTCACCACCGGGGGGTTTCTGACTGTCACAGTGACCGGGGGGCACTCCTGGAATTAGGAGTGAGAGCAGGAACGCTAACTTGCTGTAATGCACGGAACCACATCCCACCTAAGACGCTACTGGTGCACCCTATTGAGAAATTCCGGACCCCAGCTGGGAAATTCCCTTCAACCACAGGTCACTCGGCCCCCAGCTGCACATGGGCAAACACCCAAATCTCAGGAAGTGGAGAGAGCTGGCAGTCACGGGTACAGACAGGGCCGGCCCCTAGAGCCTTGCAAATGGTCTCCGGGAAGCCTGCCTTCGTTTAACTGGGCTGCTCCCTCCCCCAGTCAGTAATTCCCTCTACTCTCACGTTCATCTGTCTGTCTCTCTGTATTAACCTGGAGCATTTGGGTTGCACAATATGAAGCCTCCCTATAAAGTAACACGACTGACAAGCCATGAACAGACCCACTCCTGGTAGTATATAGTTGCAGGGTTCCGAAGAGGCTCCCAGGAGCCGCAGGGGGGATGGAACACCAGGAGTGGTGACCCGCTGCCCCTTTTAGGGCCCCTGATGTATTTCCCTTGGCCCAGGGTGTGTTCTTCTGGCCACAAGTAGGAAGGCTGTTCAGCAAATGTCCTGAAAGCACAGAACATTTGTATGGAAAGAGTCCATTTGCTGACTGGAGACAAGCTGATAAGGAGCAAGGCATGTCTGTCCCCACAGTCAGGGGCGGGGAGCGTCACGTACCGGTCCCCACAGTCATGAAAGACAAACAGCTGGGGATGATACGGTAGCTCTTCTAAGGGAAAATGGGAATTCGCCAACCCTCCTCCTGCCCCTTTCCCTATTTACCTCTTTGACTTTGTTTGGGGAAAGGGTGGAGATAAGAAGAAGAAAGAGGGAGCAGGGAAAAGGGGAAGCTTTCTGCTGGGATGGTTCTGCTCTAACAAGAATAGGAGGATGACAAAAAGAAGAATGTGGGTGGCAGCCTTACATGTTTCAGTCCCAGACAGAAGCTCAGTGAGAAAAGGGTCTTGAATTATTAGTATTCAGTGTATTTCTGAAGCACTGGCTAGAAAAATCGGACTCATCTAAATGAAAGCAGTGTAGGAACCAAAACCAGCTGATGAAATGGTACAGCTACTTGGGAGGACTATTGGGTGTTTTCTTACAAAACTAAATATAATCTTACTCTATGGTTCAGCAATCCAGTTCCTCGGTAGTTACCCAAATGATCGAAAATTTATGCCCCCAGAAATACTTGCATACAGATGCCCATAGCATCTTTATTCATAATTACCAAAACTTGGAAGAAACCAGTATGTCCTTCAGCAGGCGAATGGATAAATTGTAGAACATCCACACAATGGAATATTACTCAGCAATATAAAGAAATGAGCTATCAAGCCATGAAAAGACATGGAGGAACCTTAAATGCATATGACTAAGTGAAAGGAGCCACTCCAAAAAGGCTGCCTACTGTGACCTGTGATTCCAGCTAGAGCCCATTCCGGAAAAGGCAACACTATAGAGACAATAAAAAGATCAGCGGGTGCCAGGGGTTTGGGAGAGGAAGGGAGGGGAAGCAGAGAGGATTTTAGGGCCATTAAAGTATTCTGTACGCTATTACAGCGAGGGCTACATGTCCTTATACGTTTGTCAAAAGCCATAGAATATATAACACACAGAATAAACCCTAATGTAAACTGGGGACTTTGACATTTAATTTTAGTTAAAAAAAATACTAACTTTAGTTAATAATAATGTATTAATATTGACTTATTAAATGCAGCAAATGTAGAACTCAAGCAAGACGTTAGTAATAGGGGAAATTGTATAGGGTTGGGTAAGGGAATATATGGGAACTCTGTACTTTCCACTCTGTCTATAAACCTGAAGCTGTTCTAAAAAATTATGTACGTATTATATATATAATATATAGTCTTTTTTTTTTTAGAAAAGCAGCTGGTGACAATTACAACAGTATGAAGCTGAATTATTTTATTCCAATTCTGAGTTGTCCAGTCATACTGTTTCCCGAAGTTTAAGTAAAATGTCCTTGTCTTAGGAAGGCCATGGCGTAAGCAGCTTGGGTTGTTGGACTTTTCTAGAAATGCAGAGGAGACACAGCTCAGCCCACCCCAGATTCCACAGCTCTTGGCGTCACGCTGCCCCATCAGCTTGGCTGCACATAAAGTCAGATGAAAGCTCGCTTCCCAGCCAGCCTTTGCCATCACTATGAATCCCAGCCACCAGAAGACTGAGAAAGGGTGCGGAACCCAGTAAGTTCTCATCTGTCCTGAAATGTGTTGCAGGGCGATGCTCATGACCCCGTTACTGACAGCGGCTCCCAGGGAGCAGCTTTGGTCAGTGACTGATCTCACCAGCCTGGGCTAACGTACCCCAAGTCTCGCTTTCCAGCTGGGAGAGCATCCGAGGAGAGGACGCAGAGGAGAATCATGTTCCCTGTGGATACAGGCCATGGATAAGGCAGAGGAGGGGACGAGAGGGGAGGAAAAATGAGGCGTCTTACAGAGAAGTCTTCCAATAGAGAGGATGATAGGCACAGTCAGAAATTTAGCAGCCTTTGAAACAACAAAGGAAATCTAGTATCCTGGTTTCGGGACGACTGGCCTTGCTTCTGTGGTTTCTGATGCGAAACAGACGATGCAGCGTAGATGTGCTGTCTCTCAGCTGAGGACAAGTTAGAGAGATACTTTTCAACCTGTTGTCAGCCAGCTGTCAGCTGTGAGACAGAGGGATCTGAATACAAGGGTCACCAGAAGGATGGTTTGATTCAACTTCCTGACCCTCCAGCTGTGTCTAGGAGTGGATCCCCAAGTGTGTGTCAAGCAAAGCCTTTATCATAACAAAATGAAGCTACAGTTACAGAGAACTCTTCCCTCCTCCTCCTCCTGTCCTGCATTACACTTCAGGCAGGAAAGGAACAAAGAGCCCTCAGGGCCTTTTAATTGTCCAACATCATCCTTCTGTGAAACCTATGAACCAGGTAATGAAGCAAGCAGCTCACACCCCATTCCCAGCACAGTCTTAACTGTGTTTATTTTGTCTCCTTGGGACAAAGTGGGGTAGGGGAGATGGTACTTTTTGGTTCTCTGTATTCTCAGTGCCCAGAACAGTGCCCGACACACAGACGGCTCTCACAATACTTGAATGAATTCCGTTCCCTTTCAAGCCAAACCTTCCAGAGAGTTCCACAGAGAAGTCCAGGTAGTGTGAACCAAAAAACACAAGACTTGAACACCTATCTGAGCAGGAGCACATTTATAAGGACTTCGTGGAATCCAGGTTCTCCCATTCTGGAATGAGAAGGTACCATTAGAACTTCTCTGTGATGGCAGTTCTCCAAGAAATAATGCAAACACTGAAGCATTTTCTTCATCATGGGAGGGTGTGTGTGCGTATAGACCGAGTCCTCATGGATGCCCTCTCTGAACGGGTGACATCTAACAGAGACCAGAATAGAAAGAGGAAACCAGTCCTGCAAATATCTGGGGGAAGAGCACCCAAAGCTGAAGGAGTAGCCCGTGCAAAGGTCTCGAGTGGGAGCGAACTCAGCCTGCACAGGGGAGAGTAGGACGGCTGCTGAGGCTGGAGCAGGGCAGGGGTGGGAAATGAGGCTGCAGAGATGTCCGGGCAGACAGCTCTCACAGGGAGTGCTAGGAGCCTGAATTTTATTCCAAGCCGGGAAGTCACTAGAAGTGTTTGTGCAGAGGACTAACAACACCTGATGTATGTGTCAGAAGGATTGTTGGGGTACTGAGAACAGAAGACACCTCACGGAGGCAAAATGGAAACTGGGAGAGTGAGGTTGGGACTACTGCAAAGTCCAGGCACGAGATGAGAAGGGGAGCAGGGGAGGCTGTGTGCAGTGGCCGGATGTTGAATGTAGTAGAAACAGCCAACAGGACTTCCGAACATGGAAGGTAGGCTCTGGCCATGTTCCTTCAGGGGCCTCTCTCCTCACCCGGCTCTAACTCTGCTACCCCTCTGCTTTCTCTTTACCTTCCTAGGCCACATGTAACCTTCAAAGCCAGTTCAAACATCAGTGTTTTAAAAAACCTTTCCTGACCACCTCAGATGGAAGACCCTGTCTCACTCAAAAAAATTAAAGAGCAAACCAATGAATACACAAACAAGAACACAGGCCTAGAGAAACCCATTAGCAGGCTTAACACCCACAGGAGTCAAAGCCACCCAGGTCAGTCTTATCTTTGTCTTGACGTTCTCAAACTCCTCCAAAGAGCTTTCACTAACAAGCCCCTTCCAGGATCTTCCCACTTATCCCTGAGGTCCTTCAAGTTTCTACAAACGGGAATGAAGGTTCTGCCCCTGGTCACCCCCAGGCAGGTCTTAGGAAATCTCAGTCCAAGATAACCCCGGGCTTATCTGTGAGACACATGTCCCACATCCATGATAAATTAGCCTCTGGCTGATGATGGCTATGCCCGAGGCTTTCTGGAGCTCATCCAGGATCTAATCCCACTCACCATGTACCCTTCCACTGCTGCCTGTGGACCAGACCAAAGCAGCCCAGGTTCAGAAGTGAAGGGCCTGCAAGGAGCAGAGGGAATAGGCTTGGTGCTGACCTGTGACCTAAGCACAAGCAAGGGGCAAATGCAGAGACCCAGAGACTTTTCTCTGCCCTAAAGGTCCTGCCTCTGCAGAACTTCTTATGCCCCGTGTGGGCACAGCCCAGATCTCTACCCTCCTTCATTTCCCCGCACGGTGCCTGTGGAGAGAGAATGAAACAGACAGTCCCCCCACTGATGTGGTGTGACGATACCAACGTGGCTGCTGGGGCTGAATCATGATGACAGGCCACATGCCCTCTTGGGAAAGGAGTCCTTCCCTCTAGGAAATGAAGTCAGTGTTCTTTCTGAGCAGGAGGTGGCCAAAAAACTCCTGCTAATAATTCAACAAGGGTCCAAGATCGGTGGAGTTGAACGTCAGCCCTGAGCTTGGTCATCCAGCATGAGCTGCAGCTTTCTGCTTCTTACTTTGAAGGGAGGCAAATACCCTAGTGTCCTGAATGATGACAGGACCTACCGGTTCACACGCTCACAGGCTTCTTGCCTTGCTGGGATGCTAATTCTGCCTAACAGGACTCAGTAGCACTTCTACATGGCTATGGGATTAGGTTTATGGAATACCTTTCCAAAATTAGAGTACTATAAATATTCTTTAAGACATGAAATGTAAACAACATAAGTGGGAACACCTTCAACTAAGTCCCTAGACACTTGTCTTTTTTTCATTCTTAAGAAAAATGTCCCACCCTCTGGAGCTGGAATGCAAATACACTCATGTGTATCACCGTCTCCATACTGAGTCCAAAGCAGACATGACGATTGATCACAGCGCTATTTCTCACTGAACTCAGATGTAGCCTCTAAATCCTAAACAGCCTCTCCCAAGTGATCCCAGGTTGGCCTAAAAGATGGAACTATTTCCCATTCCTGCTAAAAAAATATCTGCTGCTATGTCAATGGTATTTTGGGAACAAGGGGAAGGAAAAAGAGAGAGAAGTAAAGGGAGGCTCTGAGGGTAAACTGCCTTCAATAACCATGGATCGTCACCCATTCAGTGTTAGGTATTGTACAAGGCACTGTGGAAGCGGGAACAGAGCAAGAGGAAAGGCCAAAGGAAGAGCCCGTGAAGCAGGAAACGAGACCTCTGGATGAAGCCCACACGGTCACTGTCAGCAGAGCATGAGGTCATTCAGAGACAGCCATGGACAGGACTACAGAATGATTTTCCCCCAGATTAAGGGAGACAGTACTTAAGAATATCAATCAACAGCTATTCATACTGATTCACCCATCTCCTCAAAGCAAACGTTTTTGTATAAACAAAGCCCTATATTTTCAGAAAATTTCTTCCTGTGAAGCCTCTAAAAACAGCTCATCAGGCGATAAACATCCCAGGTAAAAACAATGATGGAACATTTATAAAGGAGGCCAACGTGGAGAAACTAAGGACAGCACATAGGCAGGCAGTTCAGAACTAGCGGAATTTCTTTAATGTTTTCTAATTACCTTGTTGGGTGCCTACTCCAATAGTGAACGCCACAAAAGTTAATGACTTAATCTTAAAGGCCAAACAGCGGGGCCATTTGCCCACTTCTGCTCTGCTCCCTGTGGAGTCAGCTGACACCGGGGCACCCAGTGGACCTTCCCGGCTGAGCCAGGACCAGCCTCCCCGGCTGCACCTCCCCCAGGGCTGAAAACCAGGCACACAGGAGGGGGTGTCACCTTGCAGCCTGACCCTCTCCTTCATCAGGGCAGCCAGTACCTGCCTTGCTTAAAGAAGCCATCAAGGGAAAACACATACCATTATCCTCTTTTCTGGATAAAAGTATATCCACACATCCTGCACCTCACTTCTCCAGGCTGGGAGCTCAGATAAACGGCCCATCCGCAGTGCGGGCCTGCAGGGCTCACTGCAGTGGGAGCTGCCAGTCTCAGACAGCCCGTCTCCATCCTTGGCCTGTGAACAGTCACCCACTGGACCAGAACCCTCTCTCTGCTTCAGATGGTTCCTCCACAGGAGAAGAGAAACCAGCTGGAAGTGTTGTTCCCTGATTAGTAGCTGAAGCACATCTATGAATGATTAAGCCTGTTTCTTTACTTTCAGAAAACAGCAAGGCTTAGCTCCCCAAAGTCTCGGCCTTGTTAGCACTCACCAGCTCTGTGCAATTCTGGTTTCTTGGGGTCTGAAGTGCAAGCTGAAAAGAAGAAGACATTTTACCCCAAAGGCACTGGTCTGTTCCAAAAATCTAAAACTTTCTTCTTTTTTTAAAAAAATCCTGCAGAATGTTATAACTAAAGAGCTGCAATCAGAGGAAGAAACATTAGATAGTGGGTCGCTAGAGATTAGCTGACCCAAGGGGAGATCAAGGGGAGCCCACAGGGCAGTGTGGAAAAGCCCCGTGGAAAATACAAGCAGGCCCTCTGCTCTGAGAACAACAGAATTTCTATAAGGACCTATTATCTGTGTGTTTAAATCTCAAGCAATAATTTAGTTTTCTGGCTCCCTAGAACATCAACTTTTCCTCCCCCTGGGGCAGCAGGACAGGATTTTACATAACCACCAACTAGTCAACTTTTAGGGGGCAGCCTACTTTAAGCACACCAGAGATGTGAATGATTTGGGGACACAAATGAAGGAGAGATTGTTCTAGAAAAAGATGATCAAATGTAGTTCTTTAAATAAGACACCAATTTTTTTTCTTTTTTGTAGTGGTTTTGTTTCTTTCTTTTTTTTTTTTTTACAATTTATTTTATTTTAGTATCATTAACCTACAATTACATGAGCAATATTGTGATTAAACTACCCCCTTCATCAGGTCCCCCCCACTAACCCTATTACAGTCACTGTCCATCAGTGTAGTGAGATGAGAATCACTACTTGAAATAAGACACCAATTTTTAAACCCATATTTTTTTTTCAGGTTCTCACTCATTGCAAAAGAGGTCTGTCCCACTGGCTGTTCTGTTAGTTATACAGAGCACACTTCTTACCAATGCTATAAATCCTTTACCTTTACCTAAAAGGAAAAACGTCACCTTTAATAAATATTTGTAGACTGTCCACAGTATGACACTGCTCTCATACCTGAGGATCCAGATATTAAACTATCTATTCAGAGGAGAAAGGCCATCAAAAAATGACAACCAGACAGAAAATAAGACACAAAGGCACTGAACAACACACTAGAACAGATGGACCTAACAGATATCTACAGAACTCTCTACCCAAAAGCAGCAGGATACACATTCTTCTCAAGTGCACATGGAACATTTTCCAGAATAGACCACATACTAGGCCACAAAAAGAACCTCAGTAAATTCAAAAATATTGAAATCCTACCAACCAACTTCTCAGATCACAAAGGTATAAAACTAGAAATTAATTTTAGAAAGAAATCAAAAAGGCTCACATATACATGGAGGCTTAATAACATGCTCCTAAATAATCAATGGATAAATGACCAAATTAAAACGGAGATCAAACAAAAGCCGCAACTTCTGTGGGACACAGCAAAGGCAGTTCTAAGAGGAAAGTATATTGCAATCCAGGCCTATTTAAAGAAGGAAGAACATTCCCAAATGAACAGTCTAAAGACACAATTACTGAAATTGGAAAAAGAAGAACAAATGAGGCCCAAAGTCACCAGAAGAAGGGACATAATAAAGATCAAAGAAGAAATAAATAAAATTGAGAAGAATAAAACAATAGAGAAAATCAATGAAACCAAGAGCTGGTTCTTTGAAAAAATAAACAAAATAGATAAACCCCTATCCAGACTTATTAAGAGAAAAAGAGAATCTACACACATAAACAGAATCAGAAATGAGAAAGGAAAAATTACGACGGACCCCACAGAAATACAAAGAATTATAAGAGAATACAATGAAAATCTATATGCTAACAAGCTGAAAAACCTAGAAGAAATGGACAACTTCTTAGAAAAATACAACCTTCCAAGACAGATAAGCAAGAAACAGAAAACTTAAACAGACCAATCACCAGCAATGAAATTGAATCGGTAATCAAAAAACTACCCAAGAACAAAACCCCTGGGCCAGACGGATTCACCTCTGAATTTTACCAGACATATAGAGAAGAAATAACACCCATTCTCCTTAAGGTTTTCCAAAAAATAGTAGAGGAGGGATTACTTCCAAACTCATTCTATGAAGCTAGCATCACTCTAATACCAAAACCAGGCAAAGACCTCACCAAAAAAGAAAATTACAGACCAATATCCCTGATGAGCATAGATGCAAAAATACTCAACAAAATATTAGCAAACCGAATTCAAAAATACATCAAGAGGATCATACACCATGATCAAGTGGGATTCATCCCAGGGATGCAAGGATGGTACAACATTCGAAAATCCATCAACATCATCCACCACATCAACAAAAAGAAGAACAAAAACCACATGATCATCTCCATAGATGCTGAAAAAGCATTTGACAAAATTCAACATCCATTCGTGATAAAAACTCTCAACAAAATGGGTATAGACAGCAAGTACCTCAACATCAATAAAGGCCATATATGACAAACCCACAGCTAACATCATACTTAACAGTGAGAAGCTGAAAGCTTTTCACCTAAGATCGGGAACAAGACAGGGATGCCCACTCTCCCCACTGTTATTCAGCATAGTACTGGAGGTCCTAGCCACGGCAATCAGACAAAACAAAGACATACAAGGCATCCAGATTGGTAAAGAAGAAGTCAAATTGTCACTATTTGCAGATGACATGATACTGTACATAAAAAACCCTAAAGACTCCACTCCAAAACTACTAGAACTAATATCTGAATTCAGCAAAGTTGCAGGATACAAAATTAACACACAGAATCTGTTGCTTTCCTATACACTAATGATGAGCTAACAGGAAGAGAAATCAGGAAAACAATTCCATTCGCAATTGCATCCAAAAGAATAAAATAGCTAGGAATAAACCTAACAAAGAAAGTGAAAGACCTATACCCTGAAAACTACAAGACACTCCTAAGAGAAATTAAAGAGGACACTAACAAATGGAAATTCATCCCATGCTCTTGGCTAGGAAGAATAAATATTGTCAAAATGGCTATACTACCTAAAGCAATCTACAGATTCAACGCAATCCCTATCAAAATACCAACAGCTTTCTTCAATGAACTGGAATAAATAGTTCTAAAATTCATATGGAACCAGAAAAGACCCCGAATAGTCGAAGCAATCCTGAGAAGGAGGAATAAAACAGGGGGAATTACGCTCCCTGACTTCAAGCTCTACTACAAAGCCACAGTAATCAAGACAATTTGGTATTGGCACAAAAACATACCCACAGACCAGTGGAACAGAATAGAAAACCCAAACATTAACCCAAACATATACAGTCAATTAATATATGATAAAGGAGCCATGGATATACAATGGGGAGATGACAGCCTCTTCAGCAGCTGGTGTTGGCAAATCTAGACAGCTACATGTAAGAGAATGAAACTGGACTACTATCTAACCCCATACACAAAAGTCAACTCAAAATGGATCAAAAACCTGAATGTAAGTCATGAAACAATAAAACTGTTAGAAAAAAACATAGGCAAAAATCTCTTGGGCATAAACATGAGCAACTTCTTCATGAATAAATCTCCCTGAGCAAGGGAAACAAAAGCAAAAATGAACAAGTGGGACTATATCAAGCTGAAAAGCTTCTGAACAGCAAAGGACACCATCAGTAGAACAAAAAGACATCCTACAGTATGGGAGAATATATTCATAAATGACATATCTGATAAGGGGTTGACATCCAAAATATATAAAGAACTCATGCACCTCAACAAACAAAAAGCAAATAATCCAATTAAGAAATGGGCAGAGGACATGAATAGACACTTCTCTAAAGAAGAAATTCAGATGGCCAACAGGCACATGAAAACATGCTCCACATCTCTAATCATCAGAGAAATGCAGATTAAAACCACAATGAGATGTCACCTCACACCAGTGAGGATGGCCAACATCCAAAACGCAAACAACAACAAATGTTGGTGAGGATGTGGAGAAAAGGGAAACCCTTCTACACTGCTGGTGGGAATGCAAATTAGTTCAACCATTGTGGAAAGCAGTATGGAGGTTCCTCAAAAAACTCAAAATAGAAATACCATTCGACCCAGGAATTCCACTCCTAGGAATTTACCCTAAGAATGCAGCAGCCCAGTTTCAAAAAGAAAGATGCACCCCTATGTTTATCGCAGCACTATTTACAATAGCCAAGAAATGGAAGCAACCTAAGTGTCCATCAGTAGATGAATGGATAAAGAAGATGTCGTACATATACAAAATGGAATATTATTCAGCCATAAGAAGAAAAGAAATCCTACCATTTGCAACAACATGGATGGAGCTAGAGGGTATTATGCTCAGTGAAATAAGCCAAGCAGAAAAAGACAAGTATCAAATGATTTCACCCATCGGTGGAGCATAAGAACAAAGGAAAAACTGAAGGAATAAAACAGCAGCAGACTCACAGAACCCAAGAACGGACTAACAGTTACCAAAGGGAAAGGGACTGGGGAGGGTAGGTGGGAGGGGAGGGACAAGGGGGAAAAGGGGGCATTACAATTAGCAGCC
>JAQQAC010020896.1:61107999-61165436 GCA_029783875.1 Phataginus tricuspis
TGGGACAAGGGGGAAAAGGGGGCATTACAATTAGCAGCCACAATGTTGGGGGGGGCACAGGGAGGGCTGTACAACTCAGAGAAGACAAGTAATGATTCTATAGCGTTTCACTACGCTGATGGACAGTGACTGTAATGGGGTAAGTGGGGGGGACCTGATGAAGTAGGGAGTTTAGTAACCATAATGTTGCACATGTAACTGTAGATTAATCATACCAATATAAAAAAAAAGAGAAAAAAAATGCAGTCAGCTGAATGAACGAGGTTCCTATACACAACTGAAACAGTAAATGCTATGCTATTTTTGTTCTGATCTGCTATTCTAACAAGTCAATGGAAATGCCTGTGTTTTTTGTGGGTACAGGTCATTGCTGAAGCTGGGGTGAGGAGTGAAAGAAAGCCAGCTACTGGCAAATGTGCTAACACAGATTCTATCTTTAGTCGGACTGTGAAAAACTCAAAGTGTTAAAGGAACAGTGTTAAATGCTCTACCGTCTTCTGCTGTAATTCGGGAGGAGCAGCAGCTGGGGAGGCAGAGAAGCGAGGTGAGGGGTGGGCGAAGACCACACCCTAACAGAGGGCCTTAGAGGCTACAGGTAACATGCATGGTGACTTCTAGGCACATCACCCATCGGGGTCAGGCTGCCTGCCCAAATGGAAGAGAAGACCCTTCAGAACAAATACCTTTTTAGAAATGTACAGTAGAAATGAATACAGGCCTCCATTAATGAATTAGAGGTTCCTAGTCAGCACAAAATATGTCAAGTAGCGTACTTCATGTGATTATCTGTTTTCTGAATAGCTAACTCTTGACAGAAGGAGGAAAAAAAGAACTCTACCACACTTGTTTATGATATTTCACAGCATTTGGGAAGTAGCAGTATTTCTTTCTAGCCAGCATGACAACTGCCTGCATGGCAATTACTCTCAATGTGGTAAATACTTGGGAGGAGCAGATGTCTGCAAGCCTGATTACATTTAGCCTGTCTGCACAAAATGGCACTCCACTCACAGATGCTCCAGGCACCTCAGTGCCCACGGCCTTCCAGGACACACAGAGAAGCAGGGCGGCAAGTCAGCAGGCCTTTGTTTAAATCCTTTGTCCTGGGTTTAAATCCTTGTCTGCCACTTGCTGGCTGTGGCAGACTGGTCAAGTCACCTAACAGTTTTGTGCCCCATTTCTTCTTCTGCAAAATGGGCATAATCTACTATATTTCCTAGGATTGCTAGATGGGCTAAAGGAGGTTGGGCACCACAGGAGGCACTTAAAGGAATTCTCATGTGCCAGGCACTGTTCTAACTGAGGGCCGTTATCTCCTTAAAAAGTGCCTTTCCCTATCCTATGAAGACCTCCTCTTGAGCCTTAGGTGCACACAGTGTGTCTCATGTCCTGTGAAAACCTGTGCCTGCTTCTGCTACGACCTACAAAGCGTTCAGGGGCTAGGGCAGGGCAGTGTTTGCATCCATATCACCAAGCCCAGTAGAGGATCCGATACACAGCTAAATGTTGCTCAGGTGAATAATCCATGTATAAAATAAGCTTAAAAACCAATAAATACCATCCTTCATTTTGAGCTTATAGATCTTCTTTTTATTGCTCATCCCTTGGTCCTGTAATATAGCATTAAGTGAATAAGTAGCTGTGCGGGGTGAGTCAAGAACCAAGTGTTACATTAGGTCTGGCCCACAAAAATCATAACTACTGTTTGATCACTTGGATATACACTACATGGGATGACAGCTGAGACTCCAAATGCCTCTGTTATTTATTACTGTTAAAAGAAACGTGGCCTGCCTTTTATCTGAAACCCCCAAAATCCAATTCAGTAGAAAGGACTCTTTTATGTTTCTCTCTCTTTCACAGTAGTGGAAAGAGGCACTTCACAAGAAGATAAGCTCACCCTACATAGTGAGGTGTGAATCTCTAACTTGCAAGTGGTTCACTGGGGCATAATCAATCCATCCACTGAAACCTTCTACAACCCACAGAGGGTTCAAAATAAGAACTTACCTGAAACGATGGCCTCAATAAAAAAAAAAAATTCCACTGTCTTGAACCTAACAGAGCACTGGACCAGGAGCCTGGAGGGATGCTTTTTATATTGTTTTCTCTTCACAAAGAAAGTTAAAATAGAGCAGAGGTCTGTTAAGGAAGTCAGGAAGGAAATCCTACTCACTGGAACTTCTCAGTCACAGGTAATAAGGACAGTTTTGCATCAACTCCAGGTACCACATGGGGATAAAGAATTACTACTGAGGACCTGCAGTGCTGAGGGACCCTGACATAGCTTCTGAATCATCAAAGAATGATTAAGTTACATAACAATCCTTAATGTGTAGGCACCTAACAATAGAATTTCAGAATACACGGGGCAAAAATTCATAGAACCACAGGGAGAAATAGATGAATCCACGACTATAGTCAGAGATAACACTACCCCCTATCAGAAACGGGCAGAAGATCAGTAAGGACACAGTTGAACTCAACACCACCATCGACCGACTGGATATAATGAGCATCTAGAGAGTGCTGCAGCAGCGGCAGAGTAAGCATTCCTAAGCTCACAAGAAATCCAGGAACACAGACCATATTCTGGACTATCAAACACACCTTGACACATGGAGTTCAACTAGAAACTATAAACAGAAATATAGCTGGAAAATCCTCCAGATCCTGGAGATTAAACAACGCACTTCTAAAGAGCACATGGGTGAAAGAAGAAATCTCAAGAGAAGTTAAAAAATATTTTGAAATAAGCAAAAATGAAAATATAATTCAGCAAAATTTATGGGATGCAGCACAGCACCGCTTAGAGGGAAATTTGTATCATTGAATGAATATATTAGAAAAGCAGAAAGATCTAAAATCAATAATCTAAATTTTAACCTCAGGAAAACCTAAAAAAAGAAGAACAAGTCAAACCTAAAGCAAGCAGAATGATGAAGTTATTTGTTTTAGTTGATGTTTTGCTCCATTTTAAGGATCTGGAAATCAGTCACCCACATGAGATAGGACTTCTCAAACTTTCCTAAAACCCCCAAAATGGTAGCCAAGAAACTCATACACATTTCTCTAGAGGCTGGGGGCACATCCTGGAACAATCCAAGGGGAAAAAAAATGACAAGTTATCTGAAGTCTTACCTAAAAATTAATTTTCATAATTTGATCTTGCATTCTTTTGGCTACCATATCTGAGATTGTTTTAATACAGAAAAGAATGTTGTGATTGCCAGTTCAGTTCTTTTTGGATCCCTTAATTACTCCCTGTTCCAGGGAGATGTGCCAGGTTTGGTCTGTTGCTCCAGGTGGGCCGTAGCGTATCCCACAGTGCTCTCCTTCAAGAAGGGGATGTGACACTATAGTCTCAGTTAACCAAAATGTCACATGGAGGACTGCAGGCCTGCCTCCTGACCCCAATTCCTGCAAAAACAAGGTCCAGTAAGAATAGGGGAACATAAGCAGGATCGCTGTGCCTTTCCAGTATAGTCAGACCCAGTGCACATCAGTCTTCAACCAAGCTGAGCAGGGAGGTTAATCATCCTTTCTCCCCAGGTATCAAAACACAGTAAGAATCCTCCCCACCACCACCACAGATACTTCTTTCTCCAACACGCCCTAGGTGGGAGGGAAGTGGAAGTCTTGCCATGAATGAGAGAAGTGAAGTGATACCCCTATTACTGTCCACTTTCCTAGTTCTCAATATTCTCTACCCCAAGTTCCTGGGGCAGTGCTGTGTTCCCAACCCCACAGAATGACAGGATGACCCTTGGATTCATGGAACAGAACAGAAACTCCAAACACACCCAAGTACTCCTAGGAATGTATCAAGTGACAAACGTGGGATTTAAATCACTGAATAGAGAACAAATTATTCAACCAATGGTATTAGAGTAAGTGGATCATTATTTGACAAAAAGGCAATGTAGATTCTCATCTCACGTCTTACACCAAAATACTTCTCAAAGAATTGAAACCTAAATCCAGAAAGTAACAACATTAAAGTACAAGGGGAAATGAGAGATCAAAGAGTCATAGCAAATCCCTTCCCACCCCAAGTAGAAACCATGAAGCAATAATGAACATATTTTTAAGTCTTTAAAGGTTAAAAACAAAAACGCAAACACACATAAATTTAAAAGGCAAAATGAAGAAAGTATTTTCAACATATCTGTTTAAAAATTGCTGACAAATCAATAAGAAAATAACTAACCTACTCAAAACATAGTCTAAAAACAGAAAGAGTAATTCACAAGAAAATTAATTCAAATACTCAAGCATGAAAAAACATTCAATTGTAACAAACTTTGGTTTTAACCAAAGAGATACAAAACAATGAGATACCATTTCACCAACACAATCCAAAGAGTCTAGAAAATTACAATGTTCATCATAGGCAGGTTTGCCAATAAATAGGCCTTTACACACAGGTGGTAGAAGTATAAATTTGTACAGCTTTTCTGGAGGGAAGATTGTAGAAACATAAAAAGTGAAAAAGTGTGTGCTTTCTGACCTAGTAATCCATTTCTGGAGATTAATCTATAGAAGAAAAATAAAAGATGCTGGAAATGATTAGCCGCAGAATTTTCATTTCAGTTTTCAGTATTTAAGTCTGAAATTACCTACATCTCTAACAGTAAGGGGCAGATAAATAAACAATGATAGAGTTGCATACTGGAATGTGCTACAATCATTAATAAGAGAATAGGTTGATAGATATATTTGTATTTTTGACACAGAAACATTTTTCCTGTATACTGTAAGTGAAAAGCAGATTTTAAAATAGCAAATTCCATTTTGAAGGAAAAAAGTGAATGTACATACACACAGAGCAATCTGGTAGGCTACTTGCTAATTAAACCCAGTAAGAGGGTGTCTCTGATGAGTCAAAAATTTTTTTTATTCTTTTGTTTGTAGACTCTGATTTCTATTTCATTTTGGGAAAAGAATGAACAAGATTTTTAGGCTGGCAGAGAAGGAGTATATCCTGAATGGCCCACAGAGGGAGGTTGTGACCAGAGGGTGTTCACAGTACTGCGAACACTAGGCAGCCTGCACAGTGGCCGTCACAAGAAGTGTTTGTTTTTTGGGTTTTCTTTGGGGGAGGGCAGGGGAATGTTGATGACGTTTAGAGAGAGTCTAGATCCAGAAGGATTCCCCATTGTGTTACCTATAAGTTTACCTCACCTCCCTGAAAAATGCTCAGGCCCCAGGCTTGCTTTCATTCCAGTTCAGGGACCCATGATTCATCCCCTGAAACCCTAATTGTAACACCCAAGGTCTGCTATGTGCAAAAAACACCTGTCATTGTTTAAATGTGCTGACTGGGCATGTGCCCAGCATGCAGACTGGCCTGATGATGCGCTCCTCCAATACAAAGACAGTAACCCAGAAACTGCCCCCAGTGAGAAGTGCTCAAGCCCAGAGTTTCTAGCTGAGCTCAGTGACAAATAGGGGGAACAGGTTATGTCCCTCCATAGTGACACCAATTCCTCAGAGTCACTGCCATGGTAAAAAAGTTTAGGTTGTTTCTTTCAACCAAGAAAAGTAGCCTAGGTTTGTGTTTTCCCTGTTGGTTGCCAAGGCCTGGCAGAGGGAGAGGAGCAGAGTGTGTGATTGCAAACCTCTCATTTATCAGCTTTGGTGCTTTTGTGCCACCCCATTACCTGTACCATTTAGCCAGTTAATCTCCTGAACCTCTTGGAAGCAGAGTAATTATTACACAGAGAATGCCTCGGACCTGGCAAGGGATGACGAGAAGAGCAGTAGAGGTGCATGTATCCTCTAAGCGCCCACGAGAATTGTTTACTGACCTCATTCAAACTCAGATCAAAGGCCCTGAAGAACTCAAGCTAAAAATATGGTCTCTTTGTAAGCATCCAATATTTTTACCTAGAAGTACTGATCTTAAAAACAACACAAAAAACAAAAAGCAGATGAGCAAAGAGCAACGAGTCTCCCACACAAGCCTTGGTCTCCTCGCTCCAAATGCTATAGTTGCATCTATAGGAAGCAGTAGCGTATTTGGAGGTTTTTAAACTTTTTAAAGCTTGAGGAATCGATAGGGAGCTGCTTAGCAGACTCTGCTAGAAATTACCCTGCCGCTTAGCACCCAAATCAGAAATGGCATTACTATGACAACTTGGGAACACGCAGTTATGCAAATACATTAGTTATTTACCTGGGCTGCTAGGAACACTATTAAATATGAAGGTTTCATGTGAGTTTGGTTCACTTAAATTTGATTAAAAACAAGGTTTTCTTCCCCCTCAAAATATTATTATCAAGGAAAACAAACTTAAAAATGTATTTTATTTTGGGGACCTGGGTTTCATATTTGGTAAAGTTACATTAGTTGGGACCACAGGTACAAAAAAAAATACTTCAAGTTAAAAGGAGATCATTTATAAATCTGTGCTAAAAATTTAGAAATATGATTTGAAGAGATTGTGAGGGAAATAAGAAATTACCAAAAATGACTCAAGAGGTCAACTGACTACTAAACAGGGACGAGGCTCAAAAGCTTCATCAGCAATTTCTTTCAAGCCTCACAGAACCACTGACTGTCATGGTATTTCAGCTATTTCAGAGCATAGAGCAGATGGTCTGGCGTAACGTCTATTTTATAAAGCTGACATAATGCTGATATCAAAATCTGAAAAGAAAACAATGCCCCACATACTTCAGAATGGATCAAATCTAGCAGTATATACAGAGAATAATCCTATATAGCCAAGAAGGATTCATTCCAGGAATTTAAGGATGGCTTTAACATAACTGAGTCAATAAAAGTTCTCAAAACATTTGGAGATAAAAAAAAGACAACTTGTATTATATCTTCCATTAAAAATCAAACAGCAAAATGCCAAATCTCTTAGTAAGTTATGAAGAGAAGTACATTTTATTAACATGATAAAGCTCATGTTTATGTATACATATATACATATTCACATACACACACACACACACACACATATATATATTCACATATATATAACCACAGAGTTGCCCTCATGCTGAATTGTTAAATGCTGTAAAGATTATCACTAAGTCAAGAAAATACAAGGGTATCTACTGTCTTTTTAAAAATGTTGTTCTTTAAATTCTAACCAGTATTATAAGAAAAACTAGTAAAGAGATATAAATATTAAAAGGAAGGAGGCAAAGTTATCACTATTTAAGATTACATGGCCATGTACCTGTGAAACCTAAGAGAATCAATTGAAAGATATTAGAACTAACAAAATGCATTATAAAATAAATATTTCTTAAAGAAACTTTAAAATACCAGCAATAACTAATCAGACTAGAAAGCAGGGGGAAAGGTCTCACCCACTAGAACTCAAGCTCCATGAGAACAGGACTTTGTGTCATTCTTGGTAGATTCTCTAGTATCTAGAAGCAGTCCCAGCACAAAACAGGTGCACAATAAATATTTGTAGAATACATGAATGAACAAATCCACAATAAGGATAAAAAATACAAAATAATGGAACCAAACTAAAATTCCACAAACTGATTCAAGGACTTATAATAATTTAGCATATAATGAAAATGGAATTTCAAACCACAGCAGGAAGGACAGATCATTCCACAAATAGCAACTGAGACTATTAACTGGTGGGCTATTGTAAGAAAATGAAATTAGTTGTGCCTCACACCATACACTAGAATAAACTATAGATAGAAGAGTTCAACATAATATATGAGACCACTAAGAATTAGAAGAAAAAAAATAAAATATTTGCCTTATCTTAGGATAGGGAAAGTTTTCCTAAATATATAAGCAAAGGTCAAAAGCTTAAGGGAAAAGATATATAGTTTCTGCTACATAAAAATAAAAACCTTAGGTATGCGAAAAATACCTTAAGCAAAAGAGTAAAAGACACACAATAAGTGAGGGAAATACTTGCAAAGTATTAATATTCTTTTTATACATAGTATTGTTATAAAACTATAAGAAAAGGATGTTCAATCAAAAAGAAATTTGAAAAGGTTATGATGCAAGTAACAAGATGACAAATGGCCAAGAAACAAATGTACTCACCCTAACAAACACTAGATATGAAAACTGAGCTAAGATATTTTTTCTCCAATCGGCTTGGTAAATGTTAAAACTGCTGTCTAGTGCTATGGAGGATTCAAGAAAATGGGCATTCGTATGCTGCTGGTAGAAGAAAAGGCTAATTTATAGTAATTTATCCTAAACAATCAAAGATGTACCAAACATTTATGTATAAGAATGCCTGTTGTATCATTTATCTTCCTTTACTTTAGACATCATAAATTTAATACATGCTCATTATAAAAAATTAACAATTCAAATCAAAGTACAGTACTTATACATATGCCTTTTAAAATTTAATATTATCATGAATATCTTTATTCTTTTAAATATATACAAAGTAAATCATTGTATTGATACATAAAAATAGTTTACAGAAACTCCTTAAATAATTATAAGGGCATGGTACTGGCAACTTGTTAGTATTATAAACAAGTCAACAATCGCCATGCCTTATATGTTTCTTTGCACATTTAGACAAGTATTTATGGAGGATAAACATCAAAAAGTGGAATTGATAACCCAAGTTATACCTACTTTAAACTGATAACTTGCCATATTGACTTCTGAAAAAG
This sequence comes from Phataginus tricuspis, assembly GCA_029783875.1. Lineage (NCBI taxonomy): Eukaryota > Metazoa > Chordata > Mammalia > Pholidota > Manidae > Phataginus > Phataginus tricuspis. Next base: position 61,116,637 of record JAQQAC010020896.1, read on the forward strand.
TTGTATCAACTTATATTTCCAGCAACAGTGTGTGGGTTATTTATAACAGTGAGAAATAGGAAAAATCTATACAGTCAAAAGGCCTGCAAAATTGGCTAAATTATAGTAAATACTGTCAAGGTATTTTCCTCAGCCACGAAGAAGGATGTTCTAGATGAATGCCTAAGGACATATGAATGTTTATTATGAAAGGCTGTTAATGTCTTTGAGGAGGTAATTGCTGAAAACTTCCCCAATCTGGGGGAGGAGATAGTCTCTCAGGCCATGGAGATGCACAGATCTCCCAACACAAGGGACCCAAGGAAGACAACACCAAGATATATAGTAATTAAAATGGCAAAGATCTAGGATAAGGACAGACTATTAAAAGCAGCCAGAGAGAGAAATAAGATCACATACAAAGGAAAACCCATCAGGCTATCATCAGACTTCTCAACAGAAACCTTACAGGCCAGAAGGGAATGGCATGATATATTTAATGCAATGAAGCAGAAGGGCTTTGAACCAAGAATACTTTATCCAGCAAGACTATCATTTAAATTTGAAGCAGGGATTAAACAATTTCCAGATAAGCAAAAGCTGAGAGAATTTACCTCCCACAAACCATCTCTACAGTGTATTTTGGAGGGACTGCTATAGATGGAAGTGTTCCTAAGGTTTATTAGCTGTCAACAGAGGTAATAAAACCACAGTAAAGAAAGTAGAACAGCTAATTACTAAGCAAATGCAAAATTAAATTAACTATCCCCAAAGTCAATCAAGGGATAGACAAAGCGGACAGAATATGCTTTCTAATATATAAAGAATGGAGGAGGAAGAAAAAGGAGGAGAAAAAAAAGAAGAACCTTTAGATTGTGTTTGTAATAGCATATTAAGTGAGTTAAGTTAGACTCTTAGAAAGTAAGGAAGTTAATCTTGAACCTTTGGGAACCACGAATCTAAAGCCTGCAATGCCAATAAGTACATACCTATTGATAATCACCCTAAATGTAAGTGGACTGAATGCACCAATCAAAAGACATAGAGTCACTGAATGGATAAAAAAGCAAGACCCATCTATATGCTGTCTACAAGAGACTCACTTTAAACCCAAAGACATACACAGATTAAAAGTGAAGGGATGGAAAAAGATATTTCATGCAACTAATAGGGAGAAAAAAGCAGGAGTTGTAGTACTTGTATCAGACAAAATAGACTTCAAAACAAAGAAAGTCACAAGAGACAAAGAAAGACATTATATAATGATAAAAGGGTCAATCCAACAAGAAGATATAACCATTATAAATATCTGTGCCCCCAACACAGGAGCACCTGCATATGTGAAACAAATACTAACAGAATTAAAAGGAGAAATACAATGCAATGCATTCATTCTAGGAGACTTCAACACTCCACTCACTCTGAAGGACAGATCAACCAGACAGAAAATAAGTAATGAGACAGAAGCCCTGAACAACATGCTAGAACAGATGGACCTAACGGACATCTACAGAACTCTGCACCCAAAAGCAGCAGGATACACATTCTTCTCAAGTGCACATGGAACGTTTTCAAGAATAGATCATATACTAGGACACAAAAAGAGCCCCGGTAAATTTTAAAAGATTGAAATTGTACCAACCAGTTTCTCAGACCACAAAGGTATGAAACTAGAAATAAATTAGGCAAAGAAAATGAAAAATCCCACAAACACATGGAGGCTTCACAACATGCTCCTAAATAACCAATGGATCAATGACTAAATAAAAACAGAGATCAAGCAATATATGGAGACAAATGACAACAATAATTCAACAACACAAAATCTGTGGGACGCAGTGAAGGCCTTGCTAAGAGGAAAGTATACTGCAATACAGGCCTACCTCAGGAAAGAAGGACAATCCCATATGAGCAGTCTAAACTCACAATTACTAAAACTAGAAAAAGAAGAACAAATGAGGTCCAAGTTAGTAGAAGGAGGGACATAATAAAGATTAGAGCAGAAATAAATAAAATCGAGAAGAATAAAACAATAGAAAGAATCAATGAAAGCAAGAGCTGGTTCTTTGATAAAATAAATAAAATAGATAAACCCCTAGACAGACTTATCAAGAAAAAAGAGAGTCTACTCACATAAACAGAATCAGAAATGAGAAAGGAAAAAAATCACTACGGACACCAAAGAAATACAAAGAATTATTATTATTAAAGAAAACTATGAAAAATTATATGCTAACAAACTGGATAACCTAGAAGAAATGGACAACTTTCTAGAAAAATTCAACCTTCAAAGGCTGACCAAGAAAGAAACAGAAAATCTGAACAGACCAATTACCAGCAATGAAATTGAACTGGTAATCAAAAACCTACCTAAGAACAAAACGGCTGGACCAGATGGCTTCACCGCTGAATTTTATCAAACATTTAGTGAAGACCTGATACCATCCTCCTTAACGTTTTCCAAAGAGTGGAAGAAGAGGGAATACTTCCAAACTCATTCTATGAGGCCAGCATCACTCTAATACCAAAACCAGGCAAAGACACCAAAACAAAAGAAAATCACAGACCAATAATCCTGATGAACATAGATGCAAAAATACTCAACAAAATATTAGCAAACTGAATTCAAAAATACATCAAAAAGATCATCCATCATGATCAAGCAGGATTTATTCCAGGGATGCAAGGATGGTACAACATTTGAAAATCCATCAACATCATCCACCACATCAACAAAAAGAAGGACAAAAACTGCTTGATCATCTCCATAGATGCTGAAAAAGCATTTGACAAAATTCAACATCCATTCATGATAAAAAACTCAACAAAATGGGTATAGAGGGCAAGTACCTTAACATAATAAAGGCCATATATGACAAACCCACAGCAAACATTACACTTAACAGCGAGAAGCTGAAAGCTTTACCTTTAAGATCAGGAACAAAACAAGGATGCCCACTCTCCCCACTTCTATTCAATATAGTACTGGAGGTCCTAGTCACAGCAATCAGACAACACAAAGAAATAAAAGGCATCCAGATTGGCAAGGAAGAAGTTAAACTGTCCCTGTTTGCAGATGACATGATATTGTACATAAAAAACCATAAAGGACTCCACTCTAAAACTACTAGATCTAATATCTGAATTCAGCAAAGTTGAGGGATACAAAATTAATAGGGAAATCTGTGGCATTTCTAAGCACTAACAATGAACTAGCAGAGAGAGAAATCAGGAAAACAATTCCATTCACAGTTGCATCAAAAAGAATAAAATATCTAGGAATAAACCTAACCAAGGAAGTAAAAGACTTATACTCTGAAAACTACAAGACACTCATGAGAGAAATTAAAGAAGATACCAATAAATGGAAACACATCCCGTGCTCATGCATAGGAAGAATTAATATTGTCAAAAAGGCCATCCTGCCTAAAGCAATCTACAGATTCAATGCAATTCCTATCAAAATACCAACAGCATTCTTCAACGAACTAGAGATAATCGTTCTAGAATTCATATGGGACCACAAAGGACCCCAAATAGCCAAAGCAATCCTGAGAAGGAAGAATCAAGCTGGGGGGATTATGCTCCCCAACTTCAAGCTTTACTACAAAGTCACAGTAATCAAGACAATTTGGTACTGGCACAAGAACAGAACCATAGACCAATAGAACAGACTAGAGAGCCCAGATATAAACCCAACCATATATGGTCAATTGATATATGATAAAGGAGTCATGGACATACAATGAGGAAATAACAGTCTCTTCAACAGCTGGTGGTGGCAAAACTGGACAGCTACATGCAAGAGAATGAAACTGGATTATTGTTTAACCCCATACACAAAAGTAAACTCGAAATGGATCAAAGACCTGAATGTAAGTCATGAAACCATAAAACTCTTAGAAGACAACATAGGCAAAAATCTCCTGAATATAAGCATGAGCAACTTCTTCCTGAACACATCTTCTTCTCGAGCAAGGGAAACAAAAGCAAAAATGAACTCATGGGACTACATCAAAATAAAAAGTTTCTGTACAGCAAAGGACACCATCAACAGAACAAAAAGCATCCTACAGAATGGGAGAATATATTTGTAAATGACATATCCAACAAGGGGTTAACATCCGAAATATATAAAGAACTTCATGCCTCAACACCCAAAAAGCAAATAACCTGATTAAAAAATGGGCAGAGGATATGAAGAGACAGTTCTCCTAAAAAGAAATTCAGATGGCCAACAGACACATGAAAAGATGCTCCACATCACTAATCATCAGGGAAATGCAAATTAAAACCACAGTGAGATATCACCTCACACCAGTAAGGATGGCTAGCATCAAAAAGACTAAGAACAACAAATGCTGGCGAGGATGCTGAGAAAGGGGAACCCTCCTACACTGCTGGTGGGAATGGAAGCTAGTTCAGCCATTGTGGAAAGCAATATGGAGGTTCCTCAAAAAACTAAAAATAGAAATACCATTTGATCCAGGAATGCCACTCCTTGGAATTTACCCAAAGAATGTAACTTCTCAGATTAAAAAAGACATATGCACCCTATGTTTATTGCAGCACTTTTTACAATAGCTAAGATATGGAAGCAACCTAAGTATCCATCAGTAGATGAATGGATAAAGAAGATGTGGTACATATACACAATGGAATACTATTCAGCCATAAGAAAGAAACAAATCCTACCATTTGCAACAACATGGATGGAGCTGGAGGATATTATGCTCAGTGAAATAAGCCAGGCGGAGAAAGACAAGTGCCAAATGATTTCCCTCATTTGTGGAGTATAACAATGAAGCAAAACTGAAGGAACAAAATAGCAGCAGACTCAGAGACTCCAAGAAGGATCTAGTAGTTACCAAAGGGGAGGGGTGTGGGAGGGCATGTGGGGAGGAAGGGAGAAGGGGATTGTGGGGTATTATGTTTAGTATACATGGTGTGGGGAATCATGGAGAAATCAGTTTAGCACAGAGAACGGTGGTAGAATTACAAGCCATTGAAACACTTTTTATCTTATGCTTTCCAGAATTTCTAAATAGTCTAGAGAAAAAATGTTTCTGCAACCATTAAAGACATTAAATCATAATCTATTTAAAAATAATAGTAAGACATATTCTGAAGACTAGCATCAGCCTTTCATTAATTCATATGTAACCACCCTTGATTATTGTAATAAAGAGTTTTTCAGGATTAGTGGTACCTGTGTGGCTAAGTGTTTGCCAACTGAGTCTGCACTTGGAGTATCAGCGCTGGCACTTAAAGGGGTCATCAAATGCTTAGTGGCCTCCTCTGAGGTTGGCCTGCGCTCAGAGGGACCAAGGGTCTCTGCCCTCAAGGAGCCTTCAAACAAGTGAAGAATACAGGGCGAGTGTCAACCAGTGTTAATCCAAGGTCGGACAACGAGGGGCTGGGACTCTGCTGCTGAGGCTCCCACCTAAAGAAGTTCACATATTCCAAGATTAAAACCCAAAAAGGTAACGCAATAGCAGGCTGGAGTCCCACCAAGTTATACAAACTTGTTACACAAAGGAGTGATGTGCACATCCCTTCCTCAAGAAGCCCTTGCCACCTACAAGTACTTGAGAAGTGTAAACACTGAGGTTGGAAAAACTGGAACCTTTTCAAGGTAAGGGGACAACAAAAACTAAAGACAGAGATACTGAGCATAGAGTTAGCTTGACTAGGGAGAGATGCCCTGTGAAAGAAAATCGCGTTTCTTCTGACTTAAGAAAAAAAATAGAAAGCACTAGCAAATATATACAATTCCATTTCAAGAAACTTCCAATGTTTGCTAAGCCTGGGTAACAACTACTCACCTAAATCATATTCAATACAACCAATTCATAATGCTTCCAAAGAATTTACCCGGATTTTTAGAGTTGGTCTAAAGAGAAGGTCTACATACTTGAAGAACTCCTCAGGGATAGCTCTGATAGTGCAGATTATTTCAGGCTTTCCTGATTCTATGGAACGTTTTTATACTTCACATGTCACAGGAAAAAAAAAAAGGCAAAATGAAAACAAATGTCACCATAAAAGTACCCCAATCCTCTATCTAGATGCAATCTGAAATATATTAGCTTTTTGCATAGAGTAAAGCTCGTACTTAAAAATGAAGTGACTAAAATATTTGCAATGGCAATCCGAAAAAAGAAAGTGTGACACGATCAGCATCGGTCAGCTTACATGTAATAACATGGGATCATTAAATTTCCCAGGCGTAAACTACAAGAACACTTAAAACAATTAAGGATCTCAGCAAGAGTTCCAACTCTGCCCTGGTCAGCAAGACAGGCCGTAGAAGTGCCTATAATAATGGGTCATAAATTCACAGAGGCATTTATAAATGTCAGAGTGTACTTTAAATAATATGCAATTGCTTAAGCCAGAAGCTTCCCTAACAGCGACTGACTGAAGGACAGAGCTTCCTCAAGTATCCTTTCCACCCCTCCGCACCAGCAGCATAAGCCACACCTGGTAACTTGTTAAATGTACAAACTCTCCCACCTCCCGCCAGGCAATCTGGTTTAACCAAACCCTCCAGGGGTGGGGGGTTGTGATTTGAGGGCATTGCTGCAGAAGATACTCCAGGGGTTTTGCGTGTGAAACCAAGCACGAGACGTCCAATTCAGCGTCAGGCTAATCCCATTTTAGTTGACCTAACCTCCACTTGCCATTGCCTGTCCCTTTTAGTGGGCAGCCCAAAGAGTGGGACCTTGTTCAAACACACTTTGAAAAAGCCTTTAGAGATAGGCCTAATGGAAAAGGCAGTTATTTTTTGTATGTTACCATGGTAACACAAAGCATCATTTACTCCTATAAGAAAGGTTCCCTTTGCAGGGGACATTGAATATTTACAGAAATATCACTTTATCCTAGGAAACCAAAATTTAGAAAAGCAAATATGGGAAACACAGACTCTAAGGCTTACATATACACCTTTACAGCCCATGTTCTAAGTGAACTTTCCCTAATTATGGCTGCCCAATAAGGAAAACATGTGTCCTGCGCAAACCTCCACTGTCTACTCTGGAAGACATCATTTCCAGGTAATGGAGAAGAGAACCAGCTTACTTCATGCCCCTTACTGGTTCCTCAGTCCAGAATCCACAAGGAAGCTGACCTGTTTCACCCCCACCCACCCTTAAGGACACTTCATGTCCTAGATTGTCCTTCTTTAGGTCTCCATTCAGTCCTACATCTCAAAGTTGCCATAAAAATAACAACATTTATTTCTGGATTATGAAACCCATTTCTGTATTATAAAATCAATTTCATTTTGTATGTGTCACTTTATTCGTATAGTTTATAAGTTGCTTCCATATTTACCATCTCATTTGATTCTTATAACAACCTGTAAGGTGGGCACAGTTTTATTATTTCCACTTTACAGATGAGAAAACAGACTTAGTAAACAACCAACCATTGAATGTTGAGGAAATACAAATGTATAAAAAATGAAAGAATTCACAATGTCCAAGAGAACCCCCAAACCTTGCTTGAACTTGTCATCTGCCAAACGATATTCACTAAAATCTTTAAGTAGGTTTTTAGGCTGGGTGGTATTTTCTGACTTAGGAAAATACTTAGAAAGGGTGGGAAGCTGGGGAGATGAGATACATAAGACAGACAAACTCTTCCAGTTCAGAGAACTGACCTAACTTGCAGTGACATCTGGAATTCTATGGGGTTCAAAGTAAGAACAGCAATGATGATAGCGATGGCACTAAGATTAATTAAACTCTTACTACATGCAAACATCATGCTATATTCATTAAATATTTTCAACAATCTTATTAATATCACTGTTTTAAAGATGAGAAAAACAAGGCACAGAGAAGCTAAGTGACTTGCCCAGATTATACATCTTGCTCCCTGGACACAGAAGAGGATGTAGGACTGGAGGTGCCAAGCCAACAGCGGAAACCTGACATGGGAGGGCAGCCACCACGGGAACCTGGATTATGTTTCCAATGTTCTAACAGTCTCCACACTCTCTCTCGGCCAAAACACCAATCAACGCTCTGCTTTCAAGTAATCAGGAGCATCAACGGAGCCTCCTAACATCCAGTTCCTTCTCAGACTGTCCCCAGGAAGGAGGGAAAAGATCCCAGTTTTCTAGATCTTGGTGAATGATGGAACACTGGCTGATTTGCCTGGAATTGCCTTCAACTAATTTAAGGAAAACTAGAGAGGAAAGCAGCTATAGAGGAATTGTACAAAGTAAAGATACATGTGGCACTGATGAGTAATATTTAATAATCTAGCAGAGAGTGAGGGGGGAGGCAGATGTGATAGTCATATAGTTTATAGTTTATAAGTTGCTTCCATATTTACCAAATCAGAACTAATGTTATTTTTAAAAAGAAAGAAATAAAAAGGAATTGTTACTGGTGTAAATTACTCATGCCTTCCTTCTCCTCTACATTTTTCTCAACTGCTCTATTTTGGAATTCTATGAGCCAAGTTTTACATACTGATCAATCTTTTAAAGTTTATACATATTTTTCTTAAGAAAGGAAAAAAAGATAAAGTTGAACTCTTAGGTAATAGAGAAAAATTACATGATGAATGAAGGCAATCTTCATGGGAAGTATCCTGTGGACCAACTTCTAGTGGGGGCAACTTCCAAAGGCTTCCTCAAATATGGTTACCTTCATTTCCTCCCTCTGACTTTCACTGAATAACCTAAGACCACCTTGAGATACTAGAAACCTGACAGAAAACCTAATTTAACAACAAGTTCCTGGGAATTAAACATAATCTTCCCGCAAGGAAAAGTCCCAAACCTGGGAGATGGGACTGTAGTCACCACAGGTGACTTTTCTTTTCTTCTTTTTATTAAGGTATTATTGATATACACTCTTATGAAGGTTTCACGTGAAAACACAGGTGACTTGTCATACCCACATTCCTTCCCCACTCTAATAATCCCGGCTCAGCTACTTCATAACTGTGGGCCCTGGGTGTTTCACTTTCCTCCTCTATAAAATGGTGATGATAACACCTCCTCATAAGGAAAATTAAACGAGTTAATACATGTAAAGCGCTCAGAACAGCGCCTGGCACAGAGTAAGTGTTCAAATAGCGTTAGCTATTATTATTACTACTAGCATTTGCAAAAGCATTACAATAGGAACCCGCACACAGGATGCTTCTACTGTATTCTATTGTTTACAAAAGATCTAAAATCAGAACAATTATCTATCCAAAAAAATAAAAAGATCTTGGAAAAGGGGGTAAAAAGCCGTCTGTAATTATGCCACCTGTTGGTAAGTTTCTGGTGGGGGTACAGCGCCGAGCATCTGGTTCCACTACTGCTCCATATTTCCCCTTAGATGATGCTCTCCTTCTGCGGCCGTTTTTAATCAGCGTTTCATGGGCGGGTCCATGAACCCCCTGAAACCGTACACAGAATTGGGTGAGGCTGTGGCTCTGGGCATCGTTGGGGGGAGGTTTTCATTGCTTTTCTCAGACTCTAATAAATGATCCTGTAGCAAGCAACAGGCGCTGCGGTGCGGGGGACCACTCAGGAAAACTGTCGACTGAACAGTTCATTTCAAGGAAGCTGCTGCAATAACTAGACACCTGGGCTGTTAATCTGCTATCTCAACACCAGAGAGACCCGGAACGGCGAGGGGTGCGGGCCCTCCAGGCAGCGCAGCGCTGCACCCTACCGCTAACAGACAGACCAGCGAACTTCACCGCTGAAAAAGACCGGCTCGGCAGACCGGACCCAGGTTTGCTGGGTTTACCTTCCCCTCCCTTCCCCCCATCCGTCATTCCTTACCAAGAACAAACTCAAAGCAAATTGGCAACGCTCGGTCTAGGGTTTCACTTCTGTCCTCGGCTCACACTTAAACCACGTCTCCCAGGGAAGTTAATTAAAAGAACAATTAATCCGCACAAAACCCCAAAACCTACCCCAAAGCTCTAGAGCTCTTAAAGTTAGAAGGTTGAGGGCGCCCCTGCTGATCGTGAACATCTGCCGGTCGCTGGAGTTCAGGGGTGGACAGGAGGTTCGAAAGGGGAGCAGGCAAGGTCCCGCTGAGGGTCAAACGCCCGTCACCCTCTCCAAGTCTACACGCCACCAACGACGGTGAAGACGGGCTTGGTTGGAGGCGCCCAGGTAAGCAGGTAGGTGTGGGCAAGCGTACGAGCACAGAGCCACGGCGTATTAAGGTGCAAGCCTGTTCATACTCTGCTTCCCCTTCCCGGGCGGGCGTTCTCACGCACGGCCCAGGTGGCCACTTCCCGAGGAATGCCTGGGCGCTCGACGGTCCCCCACTTTGCAATGGGTTCCCCAAATCCCTGGTAAGCCCTATCGATTCCCCTTGCCTCCCAGCCTTCAACCCTGGAAAAGCAATAGCCTCCCTCCACTCTCTTCAGCGGGCGCAGAAAATCCCCGGGAAGGAGAAATGGAAGGGACAGGAGAAAGCGGGGTGTCGCAGAGGGCAGGTGGCTCAGGGCGCGCAGCAGTACATACCCAGAGCGAACACGGCGAGCTGTCCAGCCGAGGTGACCATTTTACGGGCGGCGGGCAGCAGGCACCCCAGCCTCCTGCCCTACCTGCGGTGCCCGAGTGGCGAAGCGGCGCCGCGGTGCGGGGGAAAAAGGCGCCGGCGAGGCAAGGCCAGCCCCCGGCGCGGGAGGGCGGAGGCACGACCGAGCGCCTCTGCCGGCACTCACCCCGCCGCGCTGCGCGCTGGGCGGAAACGGGGAGGCGGCCACCGTCACCTCTCCGTCACTCGGCGCCCGGGGCACGGCGGACCACCCTCCCGCCCCAGTGGGGGTGCCCCCCAAGGGCACAGCGGGTGGGGGGTTGTGGCTGGAGGCGGGGACGCGGCGCGCCCGGTGCAGAGCGCGGGCGGCGGGGCGGAGCGACCAGGGAATCTCCGAGCCCGGCCGCTCGAGCCCAGCACCCAGGCCCAGGAAAAGGCAGGAAGCGCCTGACTTCAGACACCACCCTCAGGCCGCGCTCAGGGCGGCCGCGGGCCCCCGCGCGGGGTTGGCACCCGCTGCGGAGCCGGGGCGGCCGGCGCAGTGGCCGCGTCCAGGCTCTGGGCGGCGGCGTGGAGCCGCACTGGCGTTCGTCGCCCGTGCCCACGGCAGCTGCGGGAGGCTGTCCCGGGCAAGGGGCTGGGGACGCGGCCCGGAATGGGACCTGCGAGTTTCGCCGGCCGCCTAACAAGACTTGGCCCAGGGAAAGTGTCCCCCAGAAGCTAGCAAAGATGTTCCCACCTGCGCCTCATCCCAGAGAACACTCTATTCTAGGGACACCTGGCACCCGAGCACAGCCACCCCACCTTCCCAGGTGGGCAAATAGTCAAGGTCAGCAAGCCTTTGTACATCTGGCCTGGGACTGCTAGTAAAGATGGGTCTCTGTCTATGGGGCACTTGGTTATCCTCCACCACCACCCACAGTCCATCCCAACCCACCCCACCACAGGCAGCTGAGGCCAGGAACGCTACAGGTGGCATGAAGCCAAGTGTGCCCCGAGAGGGGAGGAGGGGAGGCGTGGGAGCTGGAGCCCTCTCTGGATTTGGGTGGGTGGCCCTTTCAGCATTTGTGGCCTTAGAGCTGAGCCCTGATGCTGGAATTGGGGAAATGGAGGGGACAGGAGGAAGACATTCTGGGCAGAGAATCAAAGAATCATAGGTTGCTTGGGGACCATCCATAGGTTCACTGGGAACCACCCATAGGGGCATTAGATCCCCAGGAGACCGTGACCGGTGCTATTCCCAGATGCCTTGGGCTCAGTGACGCTCTTCTCCAGATCCCTCCAGACTAGCTGCTCTGGGTGGACCTACTCTCCTAGAGGTGGTAGGTTGGGGGTGGGGGGAGCAGGGGAGGGATCTCCTGCTGTTTTCTTGGCCCAAGGCTCAAACTTCCAGGGCTGACTTCAGTTAAATTTGTTTTATATGAGGTGAGGGGCCTAGTTTCAAAAAGGAAGCACCAGACCATGCGCCTCAAGGTTTAAGCAGGAAACCCCAGTGTAGAAAGGGATTTTGAAACTGGTGTAAATTTACTTTGAGAAACCATTTCTATCAACACATTTGTCAGAGAACACTTTGCTGTTCTTTCAGCCTTTAATGATCTGTGCTGAGGGCTGCATGGTAAGTCCTGGAGGGGACATCTTCTCCTGTGTCCACACCCATGCGCACACAGGGCACATGCTCTCTTTCAGCAAGTGGTCCCTGACTTCCTTCAGATCTGCGTCTGCGACCTTCAGCTTGGCCTTCCCTTATTCTGGTGGCTCTTCTGTCTCCTTAATAGACTAGCTTGCCTTGGGTAAAGGAAAGAAGAAATCGAGAGTCCCCCACACCCTTCTGTTCTCCAGGACTCCCAACTAGGACTGGAGAGTGGACTTGTCACCTTGTTTGTGCTGGACCCACGCATCAATCCGGTGAGAGGCAGGTCAGCCATTTCCCCTTCTCTGGCCCCTGCCTGTGCACAGAGTTGCAGGTGGGGGGAAATAGCAGAATCAAGCCATGGGCTTGTCCCCTTCAGGATTGTAAAATCTTCTCAATGAAGAGATCATTTGATATCTTATAAACTAAAGAGTACTCAAATCAAAATATGCTCTAATGCCTAGAAATCACTAATTCTCCCCCAACGTTTTCAAAAGCCGGTTCATATCTATAGTTTAATAAACCTTCCAACTCATTCAAGTCAAACTGATAATCAGGTTTTTTTTTTTTTGTAAATTCAAATAATTTTTGCAGGTTTATTTATAGAAGTAGGAGGAAACCCCGTATCCTGAAATGTTAACATTCTGCCTTTGGCATCTCCATTATTTCATTTAATCCTCGCAACAGCCTTATGAAATACATTCCATTTCCTTTCATATGAAAACAATTGAGACCTAGAGAATATAGTAACTTACCCAGAGTTGCAAAGCTAGCAAGTGGCAGAGCCTGATTTTGAAAGCAAAATGAACTGGTTCTGAGACCTCTCTGTTTTCGCTTCTGTGCTGTGCTAACTCAGTTTCCACATTTTTAATGAGGATAATACCGAACTCATTGGGCTGATGTGAGGACTGAGTGCAAGAATTTATTTGCATGTTTAGCACAGTATTGATATCAAGATATACAGCTATTTAAAGAAAAATTCCCTCACTGGACATACCTGTCCCCTCTCTCAATTTCCCCCTATTATCTTTATTTTATCATTTCCATACTGATTCCTTTGCTGGTGCTTATGCATATATGGGCGCGCACACACACTAACACACCTTCCTTTCGGGGATAGTTTCATAGGTCAATCAGGAGCTATGACTATGTAAGAGGAATGAGAAAATAAATTACAGAATGCGATTAAGTGCAAAGAAGTCGTTTTTCCTAAAGGACGATGTGGTGTTTTTCTATTTTAGCAGTATGGAATACACTGCTGGCCAAGCTGAGTGACATTCCCGCCATGGGCCCCAGAAGCTGTGTGGAGATGTGGGTGTATTCCTTCACCTACAGTCTCGGTAGCTGTCTCACTTGGCCTCCGAAGGTCCTGTTTCTGGGTGCGTGTGCGGCTGGATGAATATGTGGCCTTCCCACTAGGATTATGCCTGGGCTGCCTTTGCACACACATGCTTCGGCTGGCCTTAAGCTCAAGGATAATCCTTTCTGTACCAGGCCGATCACCGCCTCTCTTCCCTGTGCAAACGAGTACTATGTTATTTCTACTCAGAGGGCAGCAAAGCCCACTGTCAGGTTTCCCTTTCCTTTCCTCTACATACTTATTACAGACCATATGTTTAAAGAGGCTGATCCTTCTCTGTAATCAGCCTCCCCCTCCTTCCTGATTCGTTTGTGGAAGCGATTGTGGGGCCATGAGCACCAGTCTTCCCTGGGTGATTCAGGCCAGCCGAGCTTGCTGTTTAGCTCGCAGATACCCTAGGTATGAGTGAGTCAACAGTGCAGGCACTCTTAGGGAGGAAGCATAGCTGTGGGCTGCCGCACTGAAGGCATTACAGTTCCTGTAGACAAACCTCAGAGAGCAATGACGAGAGCTGGCTTCAGGGGGCTGCAGGGCCTTCCCCGTGGCAGCAGCAGACGGGTGGGGTCAGTGGGGGGGGGGTTTGCTCAAAGAGAAAACAGGATGTGCCTGGCACAGCACGACGGCACAGGTGAGCTGTCATCTGTCTATGGGAGAGAGAGAAGAGGCTTTATAAAGGACTCTGGAGAACTGCATTTAGGCAAAATGAGGAGATTTTAGTGTGTTGAGGGATCTGGGAAAAGAAATCTAATCCAAAGTAAGGTATTGTCCAATATCCGCCCCCTCTGAAGGCTCAGCTATTAATGTATTCCTTATCTCCACCAAAAGAGAAATAGGAAACCTTATGCTGGATGCATTTTCATGGTTTGCGTCACTGGCTGAGTGGGTGGGGTAGGAAGCCGTAAGGTGTGCTTCTCTGTCCTCAGCTACCTGCATGATTTTCCCGGCCAGTGTGGTCCAAAGACTAGTCTGACCTTCTGCTTAACATCTCCCATCTACTAGCTCTCACGTCTGTCTTGGGAAAGCACAACGCAATTATATATTAAGCTTGAATCCTTCCTCCCAAGGGATATCCCAGGGTGGCTCCAAAGCTCAGTATTGAAATCTGCAGGTTGATGGTGCTATGGGTGGTGCAAGCAGCTCCAGGACAGCAGGGCGCTGGCTGGAGTCTCTAAGACTCAAGAGTTACCAGCTGGCTGCTACAACTAACATTATCTTCTCAGATGGCTGCCTGGGTGACCAGGATGCCGTAGAGGTACCCAGAAAACTCTGTACGGCTAATGTCAAATCATTCTGTCGGGCAGGCTTGGAGTCAGAAGAGCTATGCATTCAGTTCTGTCTTTGCTGCCGTCTGCCAGCATTCTGAAGACTGGAAGATCGCCACCAGACTTCTCAGGGGTGCAGAGGGGAAAGCCCTACATCACATGCCTGGAAATCCTTAGGCAGGTAAAACTAACAATGTTGATGGAAAGAAGGTAGTGATGATCAAGAGAAGCAAAGGAGAGACGAGAAAGAAATATAAAGAGTTGAGTAAGAAGAAATCAGAGAAAGATGGAGAGTAGCAAAGGGGCCTTAATTGTTTATTTTTTAGTGATGGGTCAATCTGCCTGATCATTTCAAGAAATTCTCCCTAAGCTCAGAGGAAAAGGGAAAAAAAATTATGAGAGATAAGATATGAGAGAGAGAAAGACAAAGTGAGGATATTCAAAATATTTTTAATAAGGGGTCCAGAAAAGGAGCCTAGAGCTGATAGAGGAGAACCTGTTCTTTTACTCCCCAAACAGGAGGGATTAATGATGAGAGGAGGGCGTCATAAAGTCCATAGGTCTATAATGTGGAGGGGGCTCTTGTCTAAAGGGACTATGAAAACTGTAAGGACAGACTTCTATTCTGTGACAGACATTTAAGCCCTCACATTGAACTTCCCATCCTGTCTTTCTTCTAAACTCTCACTGAAACAGCCAAAGGAAAATAATGATAGGGGAGAATCTGTCATTGTTCCAAACTGAAAAAGGATTCCACCCACATACCAGAGATTTCAAGGAATTTCTGTAAGACTTAATGCAGATGACACTGGTTTGAGAGAAGGGTTTGACAACCTTCAATTCACCTCATAGAAAAGAAAGCCTCTCTTGGGACGACCCCCACCAGAACCCAGTAATGCTCCCAAGGTTGGTTGTGACAAGGGCTACAAGCAAACATTAATCCTAGAAAAGTTGGAAGGGGCAAATCTCCTTCCTTGTGAAACATTCGGGAAGAGCACAGGCACTGGGGTGCACACCGGGCAACCCACCGGGGCTCACATCCGATGGCTGGCACAGGGAGTTCGTTGCCAAGGGGACAGTGGTGAGGGTAGCCACACCAGCTCCCAGCTCAGCATGCAAGGGAAAGAAGCTCTTCAATTCGAAGGCAAACTGCTCTGCTGGGAGTGTCCACAGGCACTTGATTCTTAATTGTTTTCTTTCATCCATTCATTCCCTGGCAAGCCTGTCAATGTTCCAGGCAATGGGTTAGGCACTAGGGATTCAACAATGGACAAAAAAAGTGTTCTCTGCTTCGAGAAGCCGAGAAGCCGCTCAGGCAGAAGAATCAGGTTACCTCTGAAAGAAATAAAAATCTCGATGTTTGCAACATAAATGCCAAAGACAACAAAGTGGTGTGCATGGAATTTTGAGGGGAAATGATTGTGACACAAAACTCTGCTTCTTACCAAGATATTTCAGACAAGCAGCTATAAAAAAGGAAACCATTCATGTACCAGCCCAACTGTATAAAAGACTCCACAGAAAACATCCTTGCCAAGCAAATAAACTCAATAGTGTAAAAGACCTGGTATAAAAGAAATGGTATTGAAAGATGAAAGCAGTACAACTTAATGTTGAGACTAACTCCTGATTTTTAATGTTAGATGCCAATAGGATGAACATTTTCTTTCCTTCCTACTAATAGAATCCCAGCAGAAGATGAAGCAAAACAACTTTTTGCCTGTTGTCGGTGATTTGTCTAGGGTTGGGGATGTGACTAAGTTCTGCTCAATGAAGTGTCAGGAAAAGTCTCCTGTTAGGTTTCTTGGGGAGGAATTTGCTTCTAGATAAAAACAGGCAGTGAAGTGGCCTGACCTTTCTTCCTGCCTTGAAGATGATTGTCTAAGGATGAAATAGCTGGCATGTGGCATCCATCTTGTGACCATGAGGAGAAGGCCAAGGGAGTCAGAGATGTCCACATAGCGCCTTGACATCTGCGAGCTGCTGAACCAGCTCTGGACCTGCCTCCCTTCACTCTTCTTTTTATATGGCATAATTAAATGTCCTTAATGTCTGAGCCACTGTTAGGTAGTCTGATATGTGACACTGAAGGTATGGTTGAAAACTTAATAAAATGATTGAAGATAATTCTTGAAAGAAAACATATATACATGGGTTTGTAGTTGGGATTAAATAATAATATTCTTCACCTAAAGGCCCGGATTGTTATTACAGAAACTAGGAGCACAGGGTGGCACAGGAGAAGGGAAAGTAAAAATGTGCTTATTTTGTCATCTTTCACCAAAGATAATTAATAGCTACTGTAAAATTCTTTTCTTTGACATATACATAAATTCATTAAAATAATTTAAAGATGGATAAAAATAAAATATGAAGCATCTAAATTTATAGAGGATAAAAGGGAGCAGAGAGATATATTGAGTTAGTAAGAAGAGAGAATGTGTAAAAGTCCAAGAAGCGTAAAAATCAGAAAGCATGTATACGATCACATGGTAGAAATCAGCATAAATGTATCTGTGTTCCCATTAAGCATGAATAATTTTAACTCCCCTTTTAAAATACAAAATCCAAGTAGGGCTTTTAAGAATATATAAGTGATATATTTGATTTAAGATTCGGTTTTAAGTGATACAAAAATCAAAAACATTTGCACTATAAATGCAAACCAAAAGAAATCTGGCAGGGTCCTATAATTATGAGAAAACTAAAATTTGTAGCAAAAAGGAATTAGTAAATTAACAGGATTCTTGTGGTCAAAACTATTAGAAATATAAGGAGAGCTACAGGGACAAATTACAATCTCTTTGTGTGGTACACGGTCACGTGAAGGGCCCCCAGTGAAGCGTACTTGTTCATTAACCATGCTCCTGCAGAGTCCCCTCCAACACTGAGTCTGGGTTTGGCCGTGCGTTTGGCTTAGTTCAGTGGGACTTCAGTAAACTATAACCAGAATGACATAAGCAGAGACTTAAAAAACTCTGGTGCATTAGGGCTTGCCTCTTTGTTTCTGCCACCATGGGCAGGAGCCCAGTCTAGCCTGCAAGAGGTTGAGAAGCCACATGGAGCAGAGACAAGCCACCATTCCTGAACCCAGCCCCCATCCAATCCACCATTTGAATTTGGCTGCAAGAAAGAACTTAGCTGATTCACAGAATCATGGAAAATAATAAAATGTTTTAAACTATTAACTTTTGGGGTGGCTTGGTATGCAGCAACAGATAAAGGATACACTTTGTGAAACCAGAACATTTCTTTGTGTCTGTGGTACTCAAAAGCATAAAAATTAAGTGAAGTTATGATGACTTTGAATAATTTACCTAATAATTTTATACTTATCTAATAATAAGTTTTATATATACAAATAAAGAATTTCTATTCTACAAATATAAAGACATTCCTTTCAAATATCTTGGAAGATATTTAAGAAACAATCATATGCTGAAAGAATCTTTAATAAATTCCAAGAAGAAAAATATTTTTAGGCTAAAGTCATTAACTGTATTACAATTAGATTAGAACTTAATAACAAAAGGACAATTTAAACATATAATCACTTGGAAATAAATTTTTTTTCAAAAATTACTCATGAATCTGCAGAAAATTAATTATTATGCGGCAAAAGACTGATAAGAACAAAATCAAAATGTTTGGGATTCAGCCAAGGCTATGCAAAAAAAAAAATCTGCAGCCACAAATTTTGTTTTTTTTATTAAGAAATAATAAAACTAAATGAAGAAATGATTTAACTGAAATAGAAATTTAAAAAACCTTACTGAAGGAGTGGCCCGTTTAGATTAAAGCAGTTGGCTACAACTTCTCCAAGCTGGTAACACTGAAGAGATAACATAGAGCGAAAAAAAAAAGCCTAAGGAAAGCACAACTGTGAGGTTACAAAGCAAAAATCAATTAGAAAAAGCAAAAATCAGAAAATAAATGCAAGCACATCTTTGAAAAGATAATATAAGCATGGCAAGACTAATCATAAAGAGTAAAGAGAAAATAGCAAATTTATAGTATTGGAAATGAGAAGTGGGATAGAGCATATGTAGAAAATATTTTTTAAGTATAAGAAAATAGTATATATAACTCAATGTTAATGAATTTGAAAATCTCATTAAAATGAATTTTCTAGGAATACATAATTGCCAAGTTGACTCAAGAAATAGAAACTTGGAAAAGACTAATAATTAGAGAAGAAATAGAAAGTATGTTAAATTATTCCATATCAAATGCTTATTCCACAGAGTTCTAAAGTATATTTCTTTTAGCCCTCAAGGAATTTAAGGTCCTTGCTATTTTAAAATGTTCCAGAACATAAAAGAGGATGGAAAGTGTCCCAATTCAATTTTCAAACTAACGTAACTCTGCTTTCCCAACCTAACAAAAGTAGCAAAAACAAACAAAAAGGAAAAAAACCAAACTAAAGACCCATCTGACTTAAGAGCACAGATGCAAAAAAGGCAAATAAAATTCAAAATGTTATTAAAAACAATATGCTGTCACCAAGTAGAGTTTTTTCTGGTAATTCAGGTAATATTTTACTGACATAAATAATTACATCTTAAAAATTGAGATGTAATTGACATATTAGTTTCAGGTTTACAACATAATTAGGTATATTTTTATATATTGTGAAATCACGACAATAAGTCTAGTTAACATCCATCTATACATAGTTAAATTTTGTTTGCATCTTTAAATAAAAAATAAAATATTATTATTGCTGTAGCTGTAGGAAAAGGTCTTCGTTAACTAGAAATAGGTACTTCATGAACCAAATCAGCGGGGATAAAATTCTTCACGTGAAAACGTTAGGAGCATTCGCATTAGAGGCAGGAATCGAGCAAGGATGCTGACGACCTACCGCTCCATGACCTTCTCCATACAATTTGATTTGGTGGCGGAGAATCTTAAGGGTTTTGTTATTCATTACCTTTATTCATTCTTGCCCCACTGATTTGAAATAATACCTTTATCATACCACAAATCTATTATATTCTTGGTCCTGCCCACACCCAGGCTTTATATTCTCTAGTAATAATTTATTTGTCTATCTCCGCTTTCAGTTTACAGGGTCTTGCATTATTTTAACTTCATAATATGCTCTTATGAGTATTTTAACACACACACACACCGCATACACACAAGAGTACTCACAGTGCCCTACAGAATAGTTAGACCAACTTTCCTGTCAGCTATACGCAGTTTCCTATGTTAGGTATGTTCCTCCAAGCCAAGTTAATATAAATCCCTGGTTTTTGGTGTCCATATACCTTGGAGAATCTGATGAAAACTATGAACTATCTTCTTCACTCCCTCCATAGAGTTATGTCTATATCTATATCCATATCTATATATGTACCAAATTGTGCATATTATTATATGCATTTATAGACTCCCTAAAGCTTAGGCGTGTACCCCCAGGTTAACAACAAATAAATATTAATCTATATTCCACTACCTTTTACAATCTCATTGTTTAATCCAATTGACATTTTGGGGGATGATTATTTACAATACAGCCTTGAGAATAGTAGTAAAGCGTGATCCAATGTCCTTCCCCCATAAATATATTAATATATATTTTTAACAATATATGAATAGAGAAACAGAGAAAGGCTGTGGATGCACCATAATGTTCCACACTTATGTCTGGGTGGTCAAATTGACTGAGTCTTTGTTCTCCTCTCTACTTCTTCAGGTATAAATATACCACATATTCATTTCGCTTTTGTAGGAAGAGACAGACTTGTGACTTTGGGGAAGAAAGGCAGTGAGCAGTTTGGTGGCTTTCAGAGCTACTGAGAATGAGAGGAGCTCGGAGCGTTTCTGGTTTCTGCTGAGGTAGAGATAATTCCGGGGGTCGGGAGAGTTGAGTCTGAGCGTCAGCTGTTTGCCCTGCTGCAGCGCGGGGCAGGCATCGGAGCCCATCTCACTCGCCCGGACACTGGGCTCAGTGTGCACTGGGGCCTGTGACCGACCGGTACCGTGCCCCTCAGACAAGGCCCCTGTGTCTGCCACCGTCCAGCACAAAGGACAGAGGGCCCCTGTTTACTTTGGATTAGAAACGTTCAAATGAGGGACAGCAAAAACATTTAAGTTTTCCCTCTTTTCAGTTTCTCACAAAAAAACAAATTGTAGTGAATTGGGGATTTTTTTGGCATCTTCCCTGAATAAAAATCAATCAGACTAAATTGCTGAGGGAGTTTTAAAGAGCTTCCCTTGTTTATTATTATTTTTCTTAGATTTATGGCTTAAAGGCTAAGAAGTAACAGTGACTGACCGGGCCTCTGAATTGTCCATTCATTTCCCAGGAAAGGGGGTATTCCCAGTACCTTGGTCAGGGGGGCAAGTGACCTTTGACCTTTTGCAATAAGCTCATTCTAGGCTGGCAGCACCCACCTATTTCTCGGCCACGCTTCCTCCTTCTACCCCAGACCAACCTCCCACACATAGGAACTCTCTTTTCCTTGCAGATACTCACTCAAATCCCCGCCTCTTAGAAAAGGAGACCTACAAAGGGGTAGAGTTTTTATCAAAGGAATTTTTAAATCACAAAACTTAGGGTGGGTCTACATTGGAAGATTATGTTGGAGACTACAGGCAATGGGCTCATGGAGGACTCAGTGGCATGGTGGGAATTGTATGGATGTTTGTAGTTTCTGGATTCAAATTCCAGCTCTGATACTAATGACACAAGGACAATTTTCTTCCCTGTAAAATGGATAATCGTACATTCAACACATAGAATTATTAATGAGGATTCAATGAGAGGCTGTGTGTTAAGGGTGTAGTCAGGGCCTGATGCGTGGAGACGCGCCATGCATGGTTCTGTTACTGCTGTGACTTGCAACTCTCTTCATCTCAAGGGGAAAAGGCAGTTGAAGGTTTGCCTGATTCGGGAAGAGGGAACTAAACTGGTACATGTGCAGGACCGGCAAAGCACAGCTGATGGGCACAGGGATTTTCTGTCTGATGCTGGCTTGTTCTTGAGTAACTACCCTAACATCAATAAACTACCAGAGGAGGAGACACAGAAACTGTGGGAGGGACTTTTGCACTTCACAACTGACCCTGTCCTCAGAGTTTGATGTATTCTTCTCTTGAGGTGGAGAATAGCCCCCTATGATGAGGGAGATCCCAGCAGGGCTGGGCTGTGCGTAGGAAATGGCGTAGAAGGGGGAAGGGAAGACCATGAGTCTGATCAACGTTATGATTCTCCGCCCTGTCAGACCTCGCCTGTCACTAGCATCGTCAGAGGCCGTTCCCTGAGGTGACGTGTGCCCGTCATGTTCCAGATCCTCAGGATTCCCCGGTCCGCTCTCCTCTGGAGGCAGTTCAGATCTGAACCTCCGAGGGTCTGGCACAAAGCAGTGGGCTAGGTGTCCAGGGAGGGGGACCATTCATCCTTCTCTGTGGCCACCAGCAGGAGCATAGGAAAAAAGTGAGCCAGCTGATTTTAAGCTATAACTAAGATCACACAAAGAAAATCCCTCAAGCTTAAGCCCGGCCTTCTCTCACCACAAACTCTTCCAAGTTCCAAGGGAAATATGCATTCATTCTTAAAATGGGTGAATGGGCTTATTTCTAGAGCAGAAATGGCCACTCTTATTTCTAGAGCAGAAAACCAGAGGCAGCAGAAACTTATCTGGAGGACATGCTTCATAGGACAAGAGCGGTTCCTCGGACTCCACACTCCTTCCAAGGCCGCCGGCCTGCACTCCGCCTTTGCCGGTAGCTCCCTCCCTGCCTCGCAGGGGCCCCTCGCCCTGCCTGGCTTTCCTGTCCGCCTTCGCTTCTCCTCTTTTCTTTACTCTCTGCCCATCTGTCACTTCCTGTCTCTGCTTATCAGCAATGTGAGAAACTAAGCATGCAAATGATTTTTCATTTGATTTTAATGAGTGTTATTTTATGTTTTGTCCTTAGTTTCCAGAGACCATGTTAATATGTTATTTTATTTTTTAAATGACAAAATGAAATAAGTGAAGGAGGAAAATGACTGGGAATGCTTAATATCTTGATCTGGGCAACGGCCACGTGAGTGTATACACATGTCAAAATTCAGCAAGTTGTACGCTAAGATATTTGTGTTTTACTGTATGTACTTCAATATAAAAAATGAAATGATTACAAAATTTAAAAATGCCTAACATCTATTGCCCATTTAAAAAAACTGAAATTTAGTTGGCCTTTTGTTCATATGTGATTCACTTAACTTTTTTCCCCCTTTAGTGTGTATGTCATTCTCAACTAATAATAACAAAGAAAATCCTGACTTCTATCCTGGTTTGAAAATTTTTATGCCATCCTATTTCTTACTGTCATATAACTGGACCTCTGGGTTTTAATAGTTCTTCTTGTGAGAACCATATAAATTTGATGGTACATGCTTGTAAACATACCAGTAAACAGCTCAGATGAATCTAGCTCCTGTCGGTGCCCCATCTTTACCTATGTCCCGAAACCACAGCCCCTCACCTAAACCAAACGTGCCTGCTTACAGAATCTCTTGTCTGGCCCTTGACTTAAGCATCACTAAGATCTGGTCTGCCAGTTCTCACAGGCCTCCTGATGCCAGACAGGAACCTGCCACATGACCTGCTTCTCCAGTTGGGGGAGACCTTGGAACTCCCCTGGGCAGGACCTCCCAGGTAAGTCAGGTTCTACAGTGTTTCTGTTGGATCACACTGATTAATATAACCAACATTTCCCTCTCATGGTACCACTCACAAAGAGCTTCTGAATATTATCTCACTTGATCCTTCCATTGTGTGGTGAAGCTGCTAATGTATCCCCATTTTACAGATTTGTATTGTAAACTGAGATTCAGAGAGACTAAGTGATTTGTATGGGGTCACGCAGCCAGGAAGTGTTGGAGCAAGAATCTGAAGCCTGGACTTTTGAACTCCAAATCCAGGGCCTGGCACAGAGTGGGCTCAGTAAACATTTGTTCCTTTCATTACCTCTGCCACGAGCCAAACAGAAGTTATTCCATCTTTCTTGTAGGGCCAGCCCTCCAGGAGTGGACGTTACCACCACTAGGATCCTCTGCAAAGAGGCATTAAAGACATTGCTCTTTGTGATATTTGGATCTCAGAGCTCTCCTGACCTCTTTGGAGTTTCCCTGCCGACTCAGCTGATGAGACTGCTGTTCTATGTATTACCTACATGGAAAAGAAAGGAATTCCCTCCACACCATAACAGCCAGGAGTTATGGTCACGACACAATAGAAACACTAGCACCCAGATTCATAAAGGACTAAGTGGTCCTCATGAATTGCATCAGACTGTGCGGCTCATATTCCATGTCATCCCATCTGCAGTTTGCTGGTGATGGAGAAGACTTTTTCTTTTGACATAGCAATGGAACTGGCATAATTGGGAGTGATGATAAAACTTGGAACCGAGTTTGAGAAGATGGAGTACCTGTAGAAGGGCTGTTGAAAATGTAGAATTTGATTGCATTATTTCTGGGGGCTCAAACTTGGGAAAGTTACCATAATTTTTCAGTTTGCTCTGCATTTTGATTCTGAAACGAAAGCTCTTTGCCCATTCTCATTTTTAAACTCTTGTTTAGAAAAAAAGACAGAAGGGAACGATTTTTTAAAACTATTTGAAAACATCACAGCCAGAAGAAGCTGCACAGGAACCAGAGAATCCAGTGACTAAGAGCAGGAGGAGTGGTGAGTATGCCTCCCTGTGGGAGGGGTGCTACCTGGGCAGATTTTCACACACAGGAATCTTAACACTAAACGTGTTCTCACATGTATGGTAGTGGTGAGTGATCTGAAAAAAATCAAAGTCAGAACAAAGAAGAATCTGCAGTTTCTTTAATGATTTACCTCTATAGATCATTCTCAACAACCTAAAATTTGGAAGACATCTCTGAAGTCCCTGGATCTTGCAGAATTTAGCTGGGAAGAACCAACACCTGTTTCCTTAGAATGTCTCCGAAAGTCTCAAGGAGGTAGGAAATCTCTAACTGTGAGATTGCGTTGAAGTGGTCCTACTCACCTGTCTATGCTCACAATCAAAATGTCATCCTTCTAGTTCCATTAATAAACTTCCCACCCATACTACACTCTCAGAAAACATATACACACACATATACATAAAATCTTCCATGCCACGAAGTCTAAAACTTTCTTGGTTAACCCATACTCCCCTTCACAGTGCAGCCTAAAAACCACTTCCTCTGGGAAGCCTCCTCTGATTCCTCAGCATAGCCAGGGCCTCCCATGAGCTTTGATAGGACCCTGCAGGCTTCTAAAGGGCACTCGTAGCATTTCCTTTGTCCACATCTCAGTGTTTTGTCTGGCTCCAAAGGGCCGATATGGATGTCCCTCCACCCTGCTCTACCCTTCACTAAGTTCTCTTGGGCTTACAAGTATCCAGGGGCTTTACGTGGAAGGATTCCCCAGAGGCTGTGGGCCTCCTAGGCGGTGGGGCGAGTGGGAGCCAGCGTGGGCATTAGAATTATGAGGGATCAGGGCTGGGGAAGAAGGTTGCTGATACTCTGAGCCTGACCACGCACCACCACCTTCTCTGGAGCGGTGAGGCCTCTGGTAGACGCCTGCTGAGGTGCTCGTGGGCTCCAGGCACTAAGTCTGCAAACTAGGTCCCCTCACGGGGGGCTCTCATCATCAGGTTTGGATGGGAAGAGTGAGCCCTCCAGAAGAATGGGCTGCCACTACAGGGCAACAGGAGCCAAGATAAAGGTCAGCCAAAGTGCGAGCCATCAGCCTGAGGAATGGGGCCCTACCCTATTTCCCTGGATGACATCAGCTCAAGGATAGCAGGGATCACCAGGGTGAACTTCATTAACCTGGGCAAGTGGCTACTCAAGCAATATTTAATTTAACTTAAGAAAAGTAAAGGGTCTTTTCTCTTACCTAAATTTGTAACTATTATACCCATACCACCATTATAATTAATTACATGAGGCCTTGCAAAATTGTTGGTTTCATGTCTACCTTTCCAGTTGGAAAGTTTGAGACCTCCCATAGTCTAGGATGTAGCTGATTCTCAATAGATATTCATTCAATGGATGACTGATTTAATCTTTTACAAAATTCCTTAATCTTCCAGTAATCTGAAACCTTCTTGTTGGAAACTTTTACTAAAACAAGATCATAAAACAACCACCACTCAACATGTTTTTGAGAAATCTATGTCAGCCCTGCAAGTCTGAAATCGCAATGTTTGAAAAACAGGATTTTCTTTTTTTCGTATGAGAATTAAGGCACCTTTACCAGGAGTGAGCTTCACTGGCCCCTCTGGGTTAAGCACCTTAACCAAAAGCTCACCCTCTCCCTGTGCAGGGTCCTGCCAGACCACCCTTTTCTCTCGTAGTTTTCCAGCTTTGACTGCCTGATCAAATGTTTTTAAAAGAATAAACCCAGGATGGAGACTTGAGAAACAAGTAGCCAAGACTGGAGTTTTCCCTTCACTGAGGGCATAGAGTTCTGCCTTGTAGGAGGTTTCCACTGATGGCAAAGACAGGGGGCCCAACGGTGGGAAAATGTGACTTATCAAGAGGGGACTGATGGAGCAGAGACAGGAAAGGGGGTCTTTTGTGCTAAAATCAATGCAGTGACATCTGTTGTGTATAGGGAAAATCAGGTCCTGTGTAAATAGCTCATCACCAGTGACAAGATAATAGCATTCTCTGAGGTCTGGACTCTGCTTTTTTATTTCACTGATACCCAACGAAAGTCAAACAGTCCTATTTCACAGATTTCTGGCAATTTGCTTTTCTCCCTAATGACAGATCTAAACACATACATCAAAACAGGTAGCCACAAAGAAATGACTTCTGGCTTTAAATGCCATTTAGCTAGAAACGTATAAGGAAGCCTCTCCCAACTTCCCTTATAATATTTATGAAAATAAAGAAAAAGACAAAAACTAAAAGATCCTAGAAACTTTGATCCAATCAACGACAACCAGATTCTAGGAGGCATTTTCATGAATTGCAAAGTGCGTCACACTGGATTGGCACAAGCCTATTTGGGTAATATGTCCTGTAGGAGAGATCAATGGAAAGCTAGTTGCCCCTACTTTTTGTTATGGTCACAGAGATCCCAGGTCTATAATAAGTAGAACATGAGGTGGGTCCCCATGCCATAGCAGTGCTGCTTTTTGGGGATGCTAATACTACATCTATCTGGAAGTAGCACCTCCCAGGAAATAACTGGTCTGGAAGTGTGTGTATATGTGAGGCGAGGGGTGGAAGGAAGGAGAACCAGCAATTTTGTACTAAATCTTGGGAGGTACAGTATTTACAAGTTAAACACTTCAGGCAGGGGTAGGGACAGGAAGATCCCTAATAGCAGTACACACTGTCAATTGCAGTTTTGCAGGTGACTCCACAGGTCAGAGGAACAAGAATTAGGCAGGGGAATGTGCTACCTCAGTAGAATGGAGCCATGTTAGGGGTAGACCTGCTGGAAAGTAGAAGTTGGTCTGGACACCATGTGTGTCAGCTTGTACTCCAGGTCTGCAAAGGAGATGCTCACCACACAGTGGATGGACAGCATGGCCAAGAGCAACACACTTATGTTCACTGATGATCACCATCTGGTCTGGAAGGTCTGGATCTTAGTTGGAAATGAGAAAAAACAAATCCTACTGTTCAGATCTCAAAGATGGGCAAGTGTAAAAATATCCTACAGAACAAGGAAAAGGAAATACAAATTTGGAAACTCTTGAAACAATCTATTGTAGACCCAAAAGAAAAACTCAGAAGGGTTACAACTTCAATAAAATGCAAGAAGATGTAATATTTATAAGGGTGATGATTTAACTTATCCTACTTACAGCAAATGGGGTCATTCATTATTAATTATGGCAGTTAACAGTCAATAGCTCTCATAAAAAAAGGTAAAAACTTCTAAGTAAAATTTTGGCATACAGAACTCAGAACATAATAAGACTTATTCAAGGAATATAGGTTTGGTTTAATGTTGCAAAAATCAATGTAATTCATGTATTAACAGAATAAAGAAAAAGAAATTGATAAAAATTGCATATAGATTTGTAATAGAACTTTCAGCAAACTAGGAATAGATTGGAACCTCCTTAATCTGGTTAAAGTGTAGCTCAGAAACCCTGCAGCTTGTATTATAATTAATGGTGAAATAATGAATGCCTTCCCTCTGAGAACAAGGCAAACATGTCAACTGTCACCATTTCTATTCAACATAGTACTTAAAGTCTTGGGCGGGGATGGTAGGGTGGAATATAAAGCTTGCAAAGAAGTAAAACTTTCATTATTTGTAGATGACATGATTGCATATGTGTAAAATTCACTAGAATGTGCACAGGATTAGAATTAAATAAGTGACTTTAGCAAGGATGTGGAATACAAGGTCAATATAAAAATCAGTTAATTTCTATGTACCAGCAATAAATAATTTAAAATGAAGTAAAAATACTATTACAACACCTTCAAAATAATCAAATACTTAGAAATAAATATAACAAGATAATCAAGATCTCTCCATTAAAAACTACAGAATATTGAAGAGGAACTTTTTTAAGAAACTAAAATTTATGGATAAATATACCATGCTTGTGGATCAAGACATAATATTATTTAGGTATCAGTTCTCTCCAGATTGGATTGCAATTCCATTCCATATCCCACATGCTCTTCTACAGTGTGACCTCACCACTGCCCCATCAATATATGGAATCTAATTTTCTTTTTTTTGAATCTAGATGGGCTTGTATGGTGCATGACTTCCTGGGCAGGTTATACATGGCAGTGCAGCCTCAACATGGAAAACTCCTTCATACTTCATTTGTCATGCAAGCAGTCCAACTGAACTGAGATGCTATGCAGTAAGAAAGCCCAAACTAGATGTGGAGAGATCACATAAAGAGGCCATAAGACTATATGAATGCCTGGCCAGCACCCAGCTGCTCCATTTCCCCAGTGTTCCAGCTCCAGCCATTATCCAACTCCAATTGCATGAGACCCTGGAAGCATAGAGCTAATTCTGACTCACAGGAACCAAGGGAAATAATAAAATGATTGTTGGTGTTTCAAGTCACAACTTCATTTTTTGAAATCATTTTATTGAGGTGTGATGGACATGTAAAAAGCTACATATGTTTAATGTATACAACTCAAATTTGGGGATAAGTATACACCAGGAAACCATTATCACCATCAAGGCTACATACATATCCATCACCTCCCAAAGTTTCCTCCCTGCCCTTTATTATGATTTTGTGTGTGTGTGTGTGTGCACACATGGTAACACTTAACCTAAGATCTACTCTCTTAGTGGATTTTAAGTATAACAATATAGTATTATTAATTACAGCCACGATGTTGTATAGTAAATCCCCAGAACTCATCTTGTATGACTGAAGCTTTGTACCCCTCGACTATCATCTCCCCATTCCTTCCTCCTCCAGCCCTTGGAAACCACCATTCTACTCTCTGCTTCTATGAGTTTGACTATTCCACATATAAATGAGATCACAGAGTATTTGTCTTTCTGTGTCTGGCTTATTTCGCTTAGTACGATGTCCTTTAGGTCCATCCCCATCATCGCATATGGCAGGGTTTCCTTCTTATTTAAGGCTAAATAATATTCCATTGTATGTGTCTTAGTCTGTTCAGACTGCTATGACGAAATGCCAGAAACTGGGTAGCTTATACAAAAACGGGAATCTATTTCAAACACTGTGAATGCTGGGAAGTCCATGATCAAGGTGCTGGCAGATCCAGTGTCTCAGAGGATCCACTTCCTGGTTCAGAGCTGACATGTTTTTGCTATATTGTCATATAGTGCAGGGGAAAGGGAGCTTTCTTAGTTTTTTTTTTTAAAATAAGGGCACTAATCCCATCTATGAGGGCTCCACCCTCATAACATCTAATCATCTTGGGGATTAGGATTCTAACATAATAATTTAGGATGTGGGGGGACACCAACATTCAATCTAAAATAGTATGTATATATCACATTCTTTCCCTATTTATCTGTCAATAGACATTTAGGTTGTTTCCATATCCTGGCTGTTGTAATGATGCTGCAGTGACATGGCAGTCCAGGTATCTCCTTGAGATTCTGATTTCAATTCCTATGGATAAATACCCAGAAGCGAGATTGCTGGATCATATGGTATTTCTATTTTTAATTTCTTGAGGGACCTCCCTATTGTTTTCTGTAATGGCTGTACCAATTTACATTCCCACTGTCCGTGTACAAGGGTTCCCTTTTCTCCATATCCTCATCAGCACTTGTTATCTTTTTTTAAAATAAAAGCCATCCTAGCAGAAGTTAGGTGATATCTTATTATCATCTTGATTTGCATTTCTCTGATGATTAGTGATGTTGAGCACATTTTTATATAGCTGGCGCCTATTTGTATGTCTTCTCTGGATGTCTGTTCAGGTCCTTTGCCCGTTTTTAAATCTGGTCATTTGTTTTTGTTTTTGTTGTTTTTGCTATTGAGTTTAGGAGTCCCTTACATACTTTAGATATTAACCCCTTATTAGATATATAGTTGCAAATATTTTCTCCCATTCTGTAGGTTACCTTTTCATTTTGTTGGTGGCTTCCTTTGCTCTGCAGAAGCTTTTTAGTTTCATGTCGTCCCACTTGTTTGTTTTTGCTTTTATTGCCTGTGCTTTTGGTGTCATATCCAAAACCTCGTTGCCAAGATATGTGTCAAGGAGCTTTTTTCTGGAGTTCTGGTCCAAGATGGCGGCATAGGAGGCTCCTGAACTCACTTTCTCTGACAGACACACTGAATCTATAGCAACATGGGGATCAATTCCCTCTGAAGGAAATCTAGAAACTACCTAAGTGACCCCTACACATTGGGCAAATGACAAAATACCCACATTGAAATGGGTAGGAACGGCTGATACGCACTCTCACCATAAACCTCCCTCCCAGCACAGCAACATTCAAGTGAGAAGGAGCTCCCAGCTCCCAGCTTCTCCCTGAGGAGCAAAAGCTTTGGACCCAGCGTCTCTGCAGGAGAGCAAAGGGAAGCAGTGGGAGTGTAGAGATGTAATTGATCTGGGGGGCAACCTGTGCAGAGCTATCTGTCTTTTGGCCACCTTTTTTTTTTTTTTTTGAGTGAAGGATGTTGCCTATTATTTGAATGAACGGTGGGAGCCACTGGAGGTTTTAGGCACAGGAGTAACATGGTTTATATTTGAAAAGGATTACTGGCTGCCATGTTGAGAACAGAATGTAGGGTGCAAGGTTAGACAAAGGGAGATCAGGCAGAAGAAAAAGCTTGCTTGATACCTGTGGAGTTGGTGAGAAGGGCTTGAATTTTGGAAAAATATCAATGATAGGGATGGTAGGATGAACGGATGGATATATGAGTGAAAGATATTTGGCCTGAGTAACTGGTAGGCTGGAAATGCCATTTACTGCCGTGGGGAAGACAACGACAGCTGCGTACCAGGCATTGTTCTAGTGGCTCGGGAGCTAGAACAAATTTTGGGGGGAAGATAAGAGCTAGGTTTAAGAGTAGAGATATCTAACTGAGTAAAGATGTCAAGTAAACAGCCAAACGTACCAGTCTAGGCGGGAGGTATGAATTTGGAACCTTCGTGAAGCAAGAGGGTCTCTTCATTAGCTGGTATTTTGTCCTACTTATGCTAGAACAAGCAGGGAACAGCAAATGATCATTTCCACAATTAGCTTTTAGGATTAGATGGTTTGGTTTTGATCACCCAACTGTAAATAACAGATTGCATCCATCTGGGGCTCCACCCAGGTTTAAGGCTGCAATGGTGTTAAATTCAATATCCAGAGGAATTGCTCTACTGCTCTGCAGCACACTGAAATGTGGTCTAGAAACACATCAGTATCCAGTTTTTAACTGATGTGGTGTCAGTAGTAAGTCAGAAGATGCAGCTGAAGCTGAAAGATATCCTCAAGATCCACGTATCTTAGGAAATCACTCATAGATGCTGTAGGCCTTTGTTATAGAATCTTGTCAAGAAAATTAACTGAGAAGAAATTATAATATTATTCTTCTATTTTTAAATTGTTTCTGTGCCTTTTTCAGACTTTTTCCCCTTTTAAGAAAAAACCTGAGGGTCAAGGTCAAGGTCAGAGGACCTCTGGCAGCCTGTGGTGGTTGTGGTGGGTATGCCTGTGGGGTCTCTCGTCTCAGGCTTGCTATCTCTGGCTTCTCAAGCTTGGTTTGGGTACCAAGGGCGATACTAGGGTTTCCTGAATACAACTGTAGCTTGTAATGAAAGCTGACACAAATGACAATTTGACAGCTGTGGCAGTCGTGCTGCCTCCTCAAACTTAGGAATAATCATTTTCCATATTCCTACCAACACTCAGCCAACAACTTCTCCACTATCTTTTTCACCTTGGCCAACTTTTAATTTACATTCCTTTGTATATAGTGAAGCTGATCATTTTCTCAATATATTATTCATTGGCTGTTCTTATTTCTTCTTTATGCCCTGTCACTTTCAACAGAAATTTTTGGTATGTGTTAGTCTATTGGTTTTACTTCTAGCACAGCATGAA
This sequence comes from Phataginus tricuspis, assembly GCA_029783875.1. Classification (NCBI taxonomy): domain Eukaryota; kingdom Metazoa; phylum Chordata; class Mammalia; order Pholidota; family Manidae; genus Phataginus; species Phataginus tricuspis. The sequence continues at coordinate 61,148,907 of JAQQAC010020896.1, forward strand.
TTGCATTTTCCTACTCTGGAAGAGCTTCCATTTGTTCTGTCCTATTCTAAGTGGTCTCTGAATACACCCTTAGTACTCTATTTTATTTCACTTCTGATAGCAGCAGCCTTTACGTATGTCCTAAAATGTTTTAAGCAAGCTAATTTGTTGACCTCCTCCCTAGGAATTGCCAACTATAGTCGATGAAGAAGGCTTCGTTCTAGTATTCTCCAGTATTGATGCATTCACTCCATTTGTGGGGATTGTGGAACTCAACCAAGATATCCATGATCATAGCCTTCTCTGTATGGCCTCATGACATGATATATCTGCATAAAACTGTTTACATTTTAGCTTTTGCACTTGGAATATGCAGTCTTCAAAAGTGAATGCCTGAAACCAAAACACCCAACTCACTCGCTGGACACCCTCTGATAGCTTCGTAAGAGACACATTGGACTTGGTGGGTGGATGAGGGGCTAGATGATAAAGAACTGACTGCTAGGGCCCCTGGATGTTATAAATGCCCCCACATTCAGGATTTCTGGGGGGAAATAAAAGCTGTTTTAAGCAGACTAATCACACCCTTGCTGTCACCCTCATTTAGGTATTTCCCAAATAGCTAATAGCAAGCTATCACAAGCCCTACAAACTCATCCGGAGTTGTGGCTGTCTTTGTTCAGCTGAGAGAGTTGTAAAAATAATCTGCCTCCACCATCATACAGAGCCTACGTGGTTCTGTACTGTCTCATCTCAGCTCCACAGTCTTGCTGGGGCTATACCTGCTGTCACCCTGGTGATTGCTGAAACAAAACTATTCCAACCGCAGGTACCCTAATGCCACAATTTAGGTAATGCCATAAATGGATTAATAGATAAATGTAGCATTCTTTATAAGCTCTTAGGATGTTGTTGATTCCTTGCTGAGAGCAACTGAAAAAAATCCACCTTTGATCACCACAGTAGAAAGGATAGAGTGGTAGAATCTCTAACTGAGAGTAGTTCTGCATTAAATTGTCACTCTGACTGCCTGGTGCTAAACTAGAGGAAAAAAAGTGGTTGACACTTGAGATTCATGAAGTCACTTTTCAGTTGGGCAGCTGAAGCTTAGAAATAGCCTGATAGGACATCAATGGGGCCCAGGGGACCTCCCCAGTCCAGTGAGTCCCACAGTGAAGTGTCCCCAGATTCTCCATTCTGCTGCTTAAAGCCACTTCATTCAATGGCATTAAGTTGATCTTCATCCTTGTGTGCAGCTTGAAAACATTCCCCCATTTCTGAATCTATGCCAACAGAAGAAAGTGTCTGTGTGTGTATACGTACATATATTTTTTGCAAACATATATATGCCTGTATATATGCTTATAAAAGTTTGTATTTCCCCCTTAGAATAATAAAAATAAGTTTTCTGCCAAACTTGCCAAAGTTTAAAATCTGCAGGATAGTTTATCACCCAAGCATAGGTGTCCAGTGGGAAGCATAAAACTCATAATTTCCCCTTCTTATAATTGAAGCTGATTCAAAATGCTGGTTGTAGAGTTCTCAGTGAAGAGCAGAATCTGAAAACTCCAAATCAGAAGACAGAGCTGGAGCTTCTTAAAAAATTCCTGAATTTATGTGCATCTTTGGATATGTTTATAGGATGAGCTGCCACCAGTCTGGTATTGGAAACCCTGAGAAGCCTTAAGTTGTTTGACTTTTTTAAGTGGGCAATGGCGTCGCTTAGAGAAGGTGACAAGTTTATGAATAATAATAAGGTATTACTCGGGTGCCTGAGGGGCTTTTCTAACTGCTCTCACCAAGCAGAGGGTCACTTTTTCCGCCTTCTCTTTCTTTCTCCTTTCTTCCTCATTCACATTTCCCATGTGTTGAAATCTGCAGTTAATCAGTTTTCCATCAGTTGACCCCTCTTGGAATGCAAACCACATGCAGTGTGTCTTCTGCAAGTTTGAGGTGCCAGCCTGACACAATCATCTTCCTCGAGCTCATTTTTGTGCCTCATTATTTTTACCTTAATCCTTCTCTGAAGCTCTTCCTTTCTTTTTGTGGATCTGAGTGTCTGAACTCAGACATTTTCTTCTTATGGCTGTATTATTTTCTTTCTCTCTCAAGAGAGAAATACCCCCATTGCAGTCACTGTCAGCGTAGTAAGATGCCATAGAGTCACTACTTGTCTTCTCTGTGCTATACTGCCTTCCCCGTGACTCCCCTACATTATGTATGCTAATCATAATGCCCCTTAACACACTTCTCCCTCTTTTCCCACCCACCCTCCTCAGTCCCTTTCCCTTTGGTAACTGTTAGTCCCTTCTTGGGTTCTGTGAGTTTGCTGCTGTTTTGTTCTTTCAGTTTTGCTTTGTTGTTATGCTCCACAAATGAGGGAAATCATTTCATACTTGTCTTTCTCTGCCTGGCTTATTTCACTGAGCATAATACCCTCTAGCTCCATCCATGTTGTTGCAAATGGTAGGATTTGTTTTCTTCTTATGGCTGAATAATATTCCATTGTGTATATGTACCACATCTTCTTTATCCATTCATCTACTGCTGAATACTTAGGTTGCTTCCATTTCTTGGCTATTGTAAATAGTGCTGCAATAAACATAGAGGTACATATGTATTTTTGAATCTGGGATCTCGTTTTCTTCAAGTATATTCCTAGGAATGGAATTCCTGGGTCAGATGGTATTTCTATTTTTAGATTTTTGAGGAACCTCCATATTGCTTTTCACAATGGTTGAACTAATTTACGTTCCCACCAACAGTGTAGGAGGGTTCCCCTTTCTCTGCATCTTCGCTAGCATTTGTTGTTCCATGTCTTTTGGACATTGGCCATCCTAAGTGGTGTGGTGATACCGCATTGTGGTTTTAATTTGCATTTCCCTGATGATTAGCGATGTGAAGCATCTTTTCATGTGCCTGTTGGCCATCTGAATTTCTTTGGAGAAGTGTCTGTTCAGATCCTCTGCACATTTTTTAATAGGGTTATTTGCTTTTTGGGTGTTGAGGCATGTGAATTCTTTATGTATTTTGGATGTTAAACCCTTATTGGATATGTCATTTATGAATATATTCTCCTATACTGTAGGATGTCTTTCTGTTCTGTTGGTGGTGTCCTTTGCTGCACAGAAGCTTTTTAGTGTGATGTAGTCCCATTTGTTCCTTTATCCTTTTGTTTCCCTTGCCCAAGGAGATGTGTTCAGGAAAAAGTTGCCTATGTTTATATTCAAGAGAGTTTTGCCTATGATTTCTTCTAAGAGTTGTATGGTTTTATGACTTACATTCAGGTCTTTGATCTATTTTGAGTTTACTTTTGTGTATGGAGTTAGACAGTAATCCAGTGTCATTTTCTTACATGTAGCTGTCCAGTTTTGCCAGTTGTTGAAGAGGCTGTCATTTCCCCATTGTATATCCATGGCTCCCTTACTGTGTATTAGTTGGCCATATATGAGTGGGCTTATATCTGGGTTCTGCATTCTATTCCATTGATCTATTGTCCTGTTCTTGTGCCAATACCAAATTGTCTTGATTACTATGGCTTTGTAGTAGATCTTGAAGTCGGGGAGCATAATCCCCCCCCACTTTATTCTTCCTTCTCAGGATTGCTTTGGCTATTTGGGGTCTTTGGTTGTTCCATTTGAATTTTAGAACTATTTGTTCTAGTTCGTTGAAGAATACTGTTGTTTTGATAAGGATTGCATTGAATCTGTAGATTGCTTTAGGCAGGATGGCCATTTTGACAATATTAATTCTTCCTATCCATGAGCATGGGATGTGTTTCCATTTATTGGTGTCTTCTTTAATTTCTTTCATGAAAGTCTTGTAGTTTTCAGAGTATAGGTCTTTCACCTCCTTGGTTAGGTTTATTCCTAGGTATTTTATTCTTTTTGATGCAATTGTAAGTGGAATTGTTTTCCTGATTTCTTTCTCTGCTATCATCTTTAGTATATAGGAATGCAACAGATTTCTGTGTATTAATTTTGTATCCTGCAACTTTGATGAATTCAGTTATTAGTTCTAGTAGCTTTGGGGTGGATTCTTTAGAGTTTTTATGTACAATATCATGTCATCTGCAGTGACAGTTTAAATTCTTCCTTACTAATCTGGATGCCTTTTATTTCTTTGTGTTGTCTGATTCCCGTGGCTAGGACCTCTAGTGCTATGTTGAATAAAAGTGGGGAGAGTGGGCATCCTTGTCTTGTTTCTGATCTTAGAGGAAAATCTTTCAGCTTTTCACTGTTTCTCAAGAACTACTTGTAACATTTATTGCAAAGCAGGTCTATTGGCAACAAATTGCTTTGAGTTTTGTTTGTCTGAGAATGTCTTTATTTCTCCTTCACCTTTGAAGGATAATGTCACAGGTACAGAATTCCCAGTTGTTGGCATTTTCTTATCAACACTTTAAATATTTCACTTATGTGTCTTTGCTTGCTTAATTCTGAAGAGAAGTTGGATGTAAGTCTTTGTTCCTCTATAGATAAGGCCCTTAAACTCTGGCTTCTTTCATGTTTTTTTTCTTTGATTTTCTACAATTTGAAGATGATTTACTTAGGTGAAATTTTTCTTTTCTTGTAATTTATCCTACATGGTGTTCTTTAAGCTTCCTGGATCTGTGGTTTGGTGTCTGACATTAATTTGAAGGAAATTCTCAGTCTCATTGTTTCAAATATTTCTCCTGTTCCTTTCTTTCTTCTCCTCCTGGTATTCTCATTGTATGTATGTTACACCTTTTGTAGTTATCCCACAGTCCTTGGATATGCAGTAATGTTTTTTCAGTCTTTATTTTCTCTGCTTTTCAGTTTTGGAAGTTTCTGTTGTGATATCCTGAAGCTCAGAGAGTCTTCCCTCAGCTGTATCCAGGCTACCAGTAAGCCTATCAGAAGCATCCTTCATTTGTGTTACAGTGTTTTTTATTCCTAGCATTCGTTTTTGGTTCTTTCTTGGGATTTCTATGTCTCTGCTGACACTGCCCGTCTGTTCCTGCATGCTGTCGGCTTCATCCAGTAGAGCCCTTCGCATATTCATCATAATTGTTTTGAATTCCCAGTCTGATCATTCCACCATTGCTGCCACGTCAGGTTCTGAAGCTTGCTCTATCTCTTCAAATTGTGGGGTTTATCTTTTTCCCCTTTGGTACACCTTATTATTTTTTCTTGATAGTCTGACATGATGTAAAAGGAACTTTTGTAAACAGGCCTTTTATAATGTGGTGGTGGTGGGAAGGAAGTATGCTATAGTCTTGTGAGTAAGTCTCAGTCTTTCAGTGCATCAGTGCCTCTGGGCTGTGAACTTCACAAGTATTTAAAATTTGTCTCTCCTTTTAGGTGAGAGAGGGTGGCTAGAGTGGGCTGGAGTTGGGTATTTCCTTCCCACCAGGTTAGTTAGACTCTGGTTAACTAATTTCCCTGAGGGCAAGCCTTGTTAAGAATAGCTCTGGTGTTTCAAAGTGGTAACTTTTCCCCTCCCCTTCTGGAAGTAAAAGGGGATTTTTTTCCAGTATTTACTCTGGGAACCTGGTCATTCTCCTAGAGTTAAATCTCCAAACTTGTGGGGGCCCCTCTATGATTGGATCACCCTTGGAGTTTTTAACTCTTAGATGCCCACAGTCAGCCTCCAGCAATTCAGCAATTATAGTTCTGGTTTTCTTCTCTGGCACTGGTTCCCATGGCAGTTTCCACTCCTGAGTCTCTGCTCTGGGAAGCCAAGAGCCCCTGTATCACCTGTCTCTCCAGTCTTGCAGGCAGAGTTGACCAGAACTCACACTTTAAACTTGCTTGATGAGGAAGCTGCAGCAGGAAAAACACACTGATGTTTCAGGAGTGTGTGGGGGGAGATGCTGCGTGTGCGTGCTGAGCACCTACCAGAGATGGCTCAGTGAAGACCCTGTGGTAAGAGTGCAATGATGCAAAAATACCTGAAGGGACTAGTAAAACGGCCTCTATTTCTACTTTTCTGAGCATTTAAAAAAATGTCAGCATCTGTGGTTTCACTTTAAGAGTATGGAGTGTTTTTTCTCATCTGTTTTTGAAAGAGGGGCCCCTGAGAGGCACATGTGAGCAGGGGCTGCTGCAGGGAGGGGACGGGTGTAGAGTCCAAGGGTTTGCACTTTGTTTGGAAATCACTTTCAGGTTTGGTGTTACACATGTTTCTGAGCATTTGGGTCTATCATTTCCTATTTTTCAAGCCTTTGAGGCTCTATTATTTCTTTACAAAAAGAAAATGTCATCAAATAGCTAAGACAGAGAGAGAGACAGGAAGGTAGGTGGTCTGATGCTGGGGAAACTTCAGATTCAGATGTAAAACCCAGGGGAATTGTAAACCTTTTCTTGACCTTTATTTCTACTTTTCAGAGGGTTTCCTCATCACTCACCTCCACTACTCCCAGAAATAGCAATTTCAGACTTCAGTGGGGGTGAAGCAATTTCTGAGAAATAGGTTGGGAAATGGTAGTTTTGGGAAAATCTTACAAGTTAGGATGGAAAGAAGCCTTGGAAATCTTGGTATGGTTTAAACATAATGGTTGTGGGCTTATTTGTGGAATGAGTGTTAAAAACCATAACTAAAGCCATGTTTGTGGGGTTGGGCTGAAGTGGGAGCTCATTAAGGGGTTAGTTTGATGATATTAACATAAAAGTTGGGTGGGGGGCATGACAGATTAACTAGAAACATGTGGCCAGACTAGTATGCTACAGAGGTGTTTTCATAGTAGAAGACTTCTGTTCCTGGTTAGAGTTAATGCCGGAATAACTCCTAAGGATGGAGCACACGCTTTCTGCAGCCCCTTGCTTCACCTGATACATTCAGCTACAGGACACAGACTCCTTCCCTGAAAGGCTGTGGGGAGAAAGCAAGCTTGGCCGTGCCCCACACCCCGTTTCAGGACCCATCCAAATTGTTGCCTGTCTCCAGCCACATCCCCAAATGCCCTGGACCTGGACTTGGGAAGGCTTTCGTTGGCCTACAGTGGCTGCATGGAGGTCTTCTTCCAGCATCCCTCGTGGTGTACCCCTCAGGGCAATGTCAGGTTGACACTATTCTCCAATCATCATTGTTGATCTCAGCAAGGTGAGCAAGAAGCAAGCGCTTCCTTTTTTCAAAACAATCCATCTGCTGTGTTTAGAGATGCGTCATGGGTACCGTCCTGCCTGGGCTTTGATCATCCCTGGTAAACTGAACCAAATCACACCCAATGCGCAGTCAGGAGCACCGTGGCCACCTTACTCCTAAGATGCTTGCCAAGTGTGGAGGTGGAGATGGGCGCAGTCCATGAGCATCTAGTCATCGACCTTCAGCCCTCTGCAGTCTCTAAATCTGGGTTAGCCCGGAGTCTTTAGAACTGAGCCCAAAGGAACTGTAAACACTTTAAAAAAAAGAAGAAAAAAGGTATGGAGGCAATGCTAGCCTCAGAGAGACTCGTCCACGCTGTTAAGCTCCGGAATAAACCAGAAACCTCGGGGGCAGGTAGGAAAGGAGCAGGAGGAAGTGACTACCAAAGGGTACAGATTTCTTTTTGGGGTGATCGGAGTGTTCTAAAATTAAATTGTTGTAATGGTTGCACAACTTTATACATTTACTAAAAATCATTGAATTGTACATTTATGGTACGTGAATTTTACCACAATAAAACTTAAATTTTTTTCTAAAAGGGACCGATCACGCAAAGCTATTATAAATGCAAAGAGCTATTTTGTCTGTGGGATGGACAACGACTGGTGTCCCAGCAGGACCAGAGGCACATCAGAACAGCTCGAGAAATTTCATTTCTCTGATGAAGGCCCGCGAGAGGGAATTCCAGAGAGGCAGGTTTGCCTTGGTATGGAAAGGGCCTTCTGACGGCTAGAAAGAAGTGGTTTCTTGTGAGGTAGCTCCCCCGGCTGCCGGCTCAAGCACTGCGCTCTGCCAACGACGGACGCTAGAGCCCCGGCAGTGCGCTGCCCTGAGCCTGGCCCTTCCGCTGTCGGGATGGGCAAACCCCCTTTCCCCGCTAAGGCGCCGTTTGTCCATCCAGAAGCCGGGATGGTCTTTGCTGCGTTTCTAATTCAGCCGGAAGGGGATGTCTGTGTGCCGCTCGGAGATTTGCTAGAGGGGCACAGAGACTCCCTGAAGACTTAGACTCAGTCACAGGAACTCTGCAGCCGACAGACTGCAGCTGTGCCTCCACCATAATAGTAATTAAGGCAAAAATAGTAACTTCATTTTTGATTTCCTGCTGCCATTTCGTCCTGGGCAGCTCACAAGCCCAACAGAAGGAATTGTAGCCACTTTGAGGGGTGAGACCTTAGAGTACTGTTTTTGTTTGCTTGTTTCAGCATTTATGCTTTTCTAAAAAATTATAGAAGTGTATGTTGCCTGTAAAATTTTAGAAAAGGCAGAAAGCAATGAAAGATAATACAAATTAAATGAGAATCCCACAAGCCAGTGATAATCACTACTGACATATATCTTGTTACATATTGTTTTACAAAAATAAAAATGTGATACACGTGTTAGGTAAACTGATTTCTAATTTAACAATATAGTGCAGTGTTTCCAAGTCACTAAGGATGCTTCTGGAACATTTTAATGAATAGACAATATATATTAATGGAATATAAATGTATATTCACATACTTAATCCATTCCCTATTGCTACAGATTTAGATTTCTTCTAATTGTTTTTGCTATTGGCAGTGAATATTTTGAAGTCAAAGCCCTTTTTTGAAGTCAAAGTTCATATTTCTAATATATATGCCCTGGATAGAGACCTTAGATGTAGAATTTTGGTTCAAAAATATATAAACGTTATTGCTATTTATTTTCAAATTGTCCTTGAAAGAGTTTGTGCCTATTATGCTCAAGCCAGCAGGGCGTGAGGGCACCCGTTTCCCCATAACTTCCATTCTAGTTATTATCATTATTAGATATTTATCAAATTAGTTGGGATACAATGGCGTCTCATTTTTTTAAATTTGCATCTTCCTGATTATTGACCTTGACCATTTTTTTAAGCATCAGCATTTGTTTGTATTTCTTCTTTTGTGAGTTTGATGCTCATCTTCTTTGTTCATTTTTCTATTTGGCCGTTTGTCTTTTTCCTACTGATTTATAAGAACAATTTATGGACACATTTGCATTACATTTTTATAGATATCAAATCTTCGCTTCCTTAAAAAGGTGCAACTGTTTTCCCTCCGAATTGTTGTTTGCTTATTAATCCTATTTAAGAATTTTTTGATACACAGATTTTTTTACATTGTGAAAAGTCAGTGATTTAGTTCTTTTATGGTATCTGTCTGTGGTATCATTCTTAGAAAGGACTTCCTTACTATATATATATATACTATATATTTAGTATATTTATAACTATTTCTTTATTTTCTGTATGGATTTTCATAATTTCACTTTTTACATTCACATCTTTAATCCATCTGGTGTTGACATTAATCTATTATGTGAAGTAGGGACTTCATTTTTTTTCCAAATGATTAGCCATCTGAGCAATTATTGAAAATTTTATCCTTTATTTAACTGGTTTGAAGGGTCACCTTTATCATGTATGAAAGTGTTATGTATCTTTTGATCTGTTTCTGGACTTTCCAATTTTCTTCATCAATCTGTAAGTCTGATGTTGCCCCCAACTATCTCAACTAATGTTATTTATTGTAATATATATTGTTTAGTTGAATATTGTATTGATTGGTTGGACAAATTACTGCTTATTTTGTATGAAGTTTATTCTTAGCTTTTTTATTGGATATAGTTAATATACAATATTATATTGTTTTCAGATATACAACAGTGTTTAGACAATTATATACATTACTAAATGTTCACCATGATAAGTGCAGTTACCATCTGTCAACATACAAAGAAACTACAATGTTGACTATATTCCATATGCCATACTTCCATCCCCATGACTAATTTATTTTATAATAGGATATTCTTAGATATTTTATAATTTCTGTAATTATGGTCATTGGGAATATTTCTTCCATTAGATATTTTGAACTAGTTATTGCTGATATAGTAAAACCCTTTACAATTTAATATATTTTAGAACATCACAACTAAGTATTCTAAGTTCAAATATTCTTCTGTAGAAAGCAGAAAAATTATTCCAAAAGATGACAGATCAATCCTGAAGACAGTTTGCTATAATTCCTTCACATAGGGACAGATCTTCTCTGTGAACATATTCCCTTTCTGATTGTCTACTGGAGTCTGGAATAAACCCTTATTTAGACTCTGTGTGTTATATATTTTTAAAATACACTGTTCAAAAGATTTGCTAATATTTTGTTTAGAAATTTCCCCCTTGTGTTGATAAAAGAAACTGGTCTGTAATTTTTATTGTCATTTTTGCCTTCCAGGATATATTACCTTTATTTTATAAATCAGAAAACCTTTTATAATTTTGTATTCTCTGGAGCAATTTCTAAAACCTTTTTCCTTAACTATCTTTTTTTAAAGGCTTGAAATAACTCTCTGATAAATTGTTCGCATCTGTCCTTCCAGCATATTACATCCCCAGTCTCTGGTGGGTGCCCCTCATCAATGTATTTTCCCTACCAATCCTTATATTTTACATCCCCAGCGCTAGGTCCACCCTTGGATGTGCTACCTGGTTCCTGCCGGTATCTATGAGTCAGGTCCCACAATTCCTCCTGGAGCAAGAACCATATTCCTATCCTCAGGCTGGACTGAGACATGTCAGCCCATCAGTAACTATGAATGATAAGGGTCCATATACTTGTCTCAGGTGAAGGCTTGCAGCGTCTCTAGGCAAGAGGAGACTGCTCTCCCTAATGAGGGTGTGGTGGCTCTTCTCCTAGTGCAGAAAATTCAGGGGAATCTAGGGGTTTAAAATGATCAGAGTCATATTTCCAAGTGTCCCTATCCCACGTCTCACAGATTGTTCCTTTCGTATCAGGACCCTGACCCAAACATGTGACACCTATTGTGGATACATGTCTCCTTTTCTATTTTGCTACCATTATCATTAGATTCTGGGCCTGATTTTTGACAGTGTGCCCTATAGGTCTGGAAATAAGAGGCTCACTAACCACTTCTGTAGAAGTAATCTGTTCAGAATATAGCCTTGTCATATGCCAGAAGTTTCGAAACCTAGTGTTATTACTATCATTATTTTCAAAACCCTATTTAATCCTGATTCCATCAATTTTTTTCAATGCAGTTAAAACCTAGACAATTTCAAAATACTTTTAGTTACGACTGACTCTAATAGTTCAAATACCACCCCTCTGGCTAACGCAACATTCCTTCGTCCATCTGTACCTCATCCCAGTCAATCACAGCTGAGAGTCACAGTAATTGTGATGTCAACGCATGTTAAGAGCTATTATCACCTCACCCCACCAGCTATGGGGACCTGAAGGCTATATGACCCGTGAATGACCCACTTATAAAGTCCCACCCTGAGGGTCCACTTTCTAGGACCACTTCCTGTGCCAGCAGTCTTAGCTTGGGCTCCCCTAAAAGCAGAGCCTGTTTTTCAGTGAACTAATCTCTGCTTTCATTATAGTAATACCTTTTCAGGCTTTATGTTTATTTTACATTAAAATAAGTTTGTTTTTAGTCTGAAATAGTCAAACTCATAGAAGCAGAGAGTTGAATGGGGTTTTGGGGAGATGATGGGCAAATGATACCAAGTTTCCATTAAGCAAGATGAGTAAGCTTTCGGGAGCTGACATGTGACACCGTGACTGTCCTGAACAGTAGCGTGTTGTATACTTGACATTTGCTAAGAGGGTAGATCTCACGTGTTCCCACCACACACACACACACACACACACACACACACACACGTAACTATGCGGTGATGGGTATGTTAATTAGATGATCATGGTGACGATCATTTCACAATATACACACAGATCAAAACATCAGGTTGTATACCTTAAATATATGCAATTTTTATTTGTCATTTATACCTCAATAAAGCTGGGAAAAAAAGGAATATACAAAAAAACGAAGGCTGTTGGGTAGAGAGGCAAGGCAGGTGAATACAGAGATGAAACTGCCCTCTCTAATCATAGTAAACAAACAAAACACATACAACAAACTTTCCTTCTGAGATGAAGACTTAATTATTTTCATTATTCCTTTTTTAAAATAAGAGCATTTTAGAAGGTGAGTTTTTTCTGAGTATAGGCTTGTTATATGCCAGTTTTGAAACCTAGTGTTATTACTATCGTTATTTTCAAAACCCTATGTAATGACATGTTTTACTTCCTTTCTTACCCAAGAGTGATTTAGAAGAGTATTGCTTAACTTCCTGGTATTTGGATTCTATTATTCAATTTTTTTTATTAATTCTTTGTTTTGCTGGATTATGGTAAAATGGGTTTACATCTAAGAATTTATTGAAATTTCTCTTATGACCTAGTGTATGACCTTGGTTTGTAAATGTCCAATGGCCATTTTAAAGGAAAACGAATTAGGTGTTTGTGGACTATATGTGGAAAGCTTATTGATTATATTATTTAATTCTACTTGATTTATCAAAGTGCATAAAAGATTACCAATAAGATTACAGTCTTACCATTTTCTTCCTGATTTCTAAGGTTTTTATTTTTAATATTTAGGTGCTGTTTTATGCAGAACATAAACATTCATGGGCCTTATATATCATCTTCTGTGATTTGCATCTTGTGTTGATATAATATTCTGTATTATGTTTTTTTCTTGAATTCTGTTTCTGATATTAATATCCCTGTTTTCTTTTCATTAATGGACTAGCTCATCCTTTTAAAGAAGAGTTTTATGGGTCACTTTATTTCTGTTTTTAAATGTTTATTTATCTTACGCCTGCCTTTTGTAAGCAATATACATTACTCAGATTTCTGTGGAGGAAACAGAAACCACCATAGGTGTTTCAAGTGGAAAGGGATTTAACACAGGGAATTAAGTTTTTATCAAAGTGTTAAGGGAGGCTGGAGGAATGGAGGTTGAGGGCCTCCACTGCATTATTGATTCCCAGTTACTGCTCAGGGGTCAGGAAGCTATTGGTGCCATCCACACGCCACCTCTCATCCCTCCAAGTTAGTGATCAGGCGGGGAAATAGAGGTCTGGCCCACCACCCATGCTCCTCTTTCCTCAAACTTGTTTCCTGTCAAAGTCTCAATTGTAATATAAATTGGTCACAGGGATGAAAGTACAGCATAGAGAATATTGTCAAAAATCCTGAAATGTCTTTCTATGTCAACAGATGGTAAGTACACTTATTGTGAGCATTAAATAATGTAGATAACTGTTGAATCACTATGTTGTGCACTTGAAACCAATATTGTACATCAGCTACACTTCAGTTAACAAAAAGCTTGTTTCCCGTCAACCGGCAGCAGAAAGTGGCTTCCACCTCACCTCCACCAGAGCAGTATGTCTTCCTCGAGGGCATCTCCTCGGCCCTATCTGATCTACACCCAGCACCCTCCTTTTTGAAGGCCTTTGAAAAAGGTCGTTTTTAGTTTTACAACCTCTCCAAACAGAAGGAAGATGGAGTGGAAGTGAGGAGAGCCAATCCAGGATTTGCCACTCAAGAGCCGTGCAGGATGCGCTCGTCTGAATTCCGGGAGCCCTTCTGTGTCAGATGGGGAGGGCAGCCCAGGCACATTTATTATAAGAAGTGATATGCGGACCTAACCTTTTATTCTTAGGCTCAGTCCATTTCTACTCTTCTTCTTTGCCTATGTTCTCATATGTTAATCAAGTATCATTGGCTCTTTTTTTTGTTTAGTAATTTTCAAGTTTTATATCTGATTTCTATTCTACTACTGATTATCTTTAGATTAAATATACCTAAAGGAATCTGTATTTAGATTATATATCTATACTTATATATACATATACATGTATATTCATATGCTATATATTATAATATAAATTAACATCTATTGACACGTGTACTAGTCAGAGCTCTTATTGGCAAATAAGGGAAGCCCTCTGCTAATTTTTAGGATTTTAGTAGAAGGATATTTGGTGGGTTTTGATTGGTGGGAGGCTGGGGAAGAGGACAGGAGGCCAGCACCCTGGCCCGGGTCACCCCCCAGGGCCGGCCTGTTCAGCCTCTGCTGCAGCCCCCCACTCAGTCCCAGGGCTTGAGCCTCTGTCTGGGCTTCCCTTCCTCTCAGTTAAACCCTGGGTGGGGCTTCCTAGGAGCTGCCCTGAGGCCACCCGCCTGGCTCTAGTCGTCAGGGGTTGGCGATGACAATATTTGGCCTTTGAAAGTTTCAGTCGAGATAGGCTGGTCTCATCCCAGAAATTAGGAAGATGTCAGGGGCTGGCACCCCCACATTGACACATCACTGCGCACTCCCCTCATGGTGAGAGATGAGAGGTTTAGTCTGTTCCCCTTGTTTCTCCTCTTCGGTCTGATCCCCAGGCACTCACGGGTTATCTTCTATGAATCAGAAGCTGTTGTCCGCATGACGTATGGAAATCGAGAAGCTAGTTTCCGTCTTCAAGGAATGTATAGTCCAGCGTGGGAGAGTTCCACACTTAAAGCGTTAACATCATGACCCACATGCTTGAGACTCGAATGTTCACAGGGTGGCATTGGAGCAGAGGAAAGGGGGTGCTGGGCCAGTCTGAGTGGGAGAGGACTAGAGTCTGACCTGACTGCAAAAGAGGAGTATGTTCCAGGTATCCAGGGCATCAAAAGGCACAAGGACCTGAACATGTGGAACCCCGCAGTGCACAGGAAGTAGAAGCGCTTTGCTGTTACCAGGGCGTGAAGTGCAAGGTGGCTCAGCACAGCTGAGGCTGGAGGGTCGGCAGAGCACCACCTGCTAGAAGAGGGTGACCCAGAAGAACATGGGTCCTCTCCATCTCCACCAAGCTGGGGCCTGGTGACTCTTTCTGAGATGTGCTGAGTCTGTGGGCCCCCAGAGCTTCTGGCACTGCCGGAGCCTGGAGAAAGGAGTGGCAGAGAGGCCGCAGAGCTGCTAGAAGTGTGGTCTCAGGAAAGCTGTACTCGGGCCATTGGGCTCAGCAAACGCGAGCATTCTCACAGTTCAGCAGACACCAGAGACAGTGGCAGAGCTTGAGCAGTCTCTTTAGTGAGAGGACCCCGGGGTTATTTCTTGAGGGGAGGACCACCCGAGTCTGGGAAGTTGAGCTGGGGAGGCCTAGCTGTCCCAAGAGAGGGCAGCATTTGGGTACCTGACCCTCAGACTGCTGGGGTCCCATGTTGCCTAGACAAGGAGCAACACCCACAACGGTACCATGAAAGGGACCTCTTCCTTGTCTGCCCTCAGAGCCTGGACTCAGGACAGGAAGGGCTGGGAGGTACCCAGGAGGAGGGCCCCATTCCCCACGCCCCTCCCAGCCCACCCCCTCACTTCGAGCTGCTGGGGCCACAGCTTTAGCCTGCTTTGGAGTTTTCCTGCACTGGAGTGAACCTGTTTCAGTAATTAGAAGTGCTAAAGTTTTGGAGTCTTGACAGGCGGTTGACAGGGAAGCTGCTGCCCGGCGGGAAAGGGGAGCGTGGCATAGTACACAATTATGGAGTAAGAACAGTTATGCGAAAAAATGAAACCACTTCATGGGTCTACCCCAGTGAGCGGAGCCTTCTCTGTAAACTAGCTGGGTTGGCATTTGTGGGCGGCTGAGGACGCTGAGGAGGGAGCCCGATGGGCAGGTAACACTGCAGCCCTTCCTAAAAATCCTCCTCAGAACAGCTTTCCCTTCCCAGCAGCTGCTCAAACTCCGCGTCCTCTTGCACCCTTAAGTCTTTGTCCTCCCTGTGTTTTCTCATGCAAAGCCATCTCCTGCGGCCACAGGCTCCTCCCCGCCCACCAAACCTGACTAGTCAGGGCCTGACCTCAGCAGGCTGAGTCACACCCACAGCATCGCCGGGGCCCAGGGCTGCAGCCCGCTTGCAGCCTCAGCCCATCGGGTAGCAGCTCTTCAGCTTTTCTGAAGGGAGCTGCTTTCTCCTCTGCCTTCTGAGTTAGATTCCCAACAGCAAGAAATTGGGCTTCTTGGGGAAATCTAAATTTGTTCATGAACTTGACCGTTAATTGTTCCTCAGTTATCTGAGCCACCTGTCCCTGCCTTTCCAGACAGCACTCAGCTGTGCCCTTGAATGAACTGCTGCAGAAGTCCTGAGGTCACTGCACAGCCTGTCCCCAGCTCCCCTTCCCCACGGTATGCAGTGGTGAGCTCTGCCAGAATTCCACTCTGTAGTCGAGGCTTTCTAGGGCTGGCAGGCAACTGCCACAGCTGGTCTCTGTGGCTTTGTGCCCACAGGTAATTATTAGGCTGGGCGTTGCACACCCTCTGAACCTCCTCTGCTTCCAGCCGCAGGGTCCATGACCCCTGCAGCGCTTCGGAGAGAATGTCTAACCAGACTGGACGTGTGCGGTATATCAGGTGGTCGGCTTGACTGCAGGTCCCTCCATGACCTTCTGTTTACCAGTGGCCAGACGAGGGTTCGGGACATGCCCAGTCATGTCTGTGCCTGACCTCCTTATCTGTGAAAGATCTCAATATTAGCAGGAATTGAATATTTATATACTAATTACCAGCCTATTACCTTTGAAAGACTT